>PVIC010002982.1:0-72485 GCA_004025085.1 Thryonomys swinderianus
GATGAGGGGAAGGAATAAATATGATACAGAAAGAAAATAAAAGAGCATGTATAAAGGGGGGAGGAGGGGGGAGTGGGTAGGGATATGGGTAAAAATGAGAATTAACTTGTGGCATATACTGGTACAAATTTCCCAATGTTATATGTGATTTTGAGATGTATATAAATTGTACCAATAAAGAATTCAATTAAAAAATTTAAAGAATTTAACATATTTCTTAAAAATCATACTTCTTGTAGAACCTAGAGGAACTGTTCTGTCCTTTGACTTCAGATCCTCCAGTCATCAACGGCCCTTCCTACTCACCCACACTTCCATCGTTGGTACAAACAAACAGGCCCCAAGGAGCAGCTGCTGCCTTGAGCCCTGGGGGTGACCAGCCCACAGCAGGAGGGCCTCCCTTTGTTGCTCTCAGGGTCTTCACAGGAGCACTTGTTTGCATTTCTTTTTTTAAAGACTTCCTAATAATATTAGGTATATGAAAATCCTTACTGTAAAGGAGGATTGTTCATTCTCAGGGCTTCCACTACTTATTGGCATAGCCTCTTGCAAAAGTCACCTTCATTGAACTGTCACTACAAGGCTGTGTGTGAAAGACCATTACGCATAATGCACTTGCAGTGAAAATATTGTTATGGCCAATGTTTTTTTTAAATAACACTGACATTCCAGTATGCAAAGGATATATTTAAAAAAGATGAAATGCTAGAGAAAGCTAAGGTAGTCTTTTGGTTCTTTTTTTTTTCTGTCATTTATTTCTAATCATGTTACATATTATACTGGTTTGCTTTGAAACTCAGGGCCAAATTTAAGTTTAACCTCAATGATAGTATTGGCTACTGGCATCCAATATTTTCATAACAGATGTCTATGTTCCAGTTCCTTGGTTTTAAATTTATATACTTACCTGGAGCATCTTATTTCACTATTTGTTGAATTTTGTGTTTGGGTTTTCATCGTGTTGTTACTGTTTTTGGAAAAGCCCTTCTTCCCTGAAGGCAACAACAATGGTTAATCCGTTTTGGAAAGATGTAAGGTATAAATAGAAATAATCCATTCAAACACTAGTATCTTGTTTCTGCGAAAGAGTAAGACGTGATCGAACACAATTTTTACAGGTTTACTGAGGAATAGTGCCAATATTTTCCACTTTTTAAAAAAGGTTTTCTATAGAATTTAAGTACATTTCCCTGTTCCTGGATGAGAAAGCTAATGCTTCAGAGTAAAAGGATGGAATTCATTTATCTTATTTCATGGCTCTCAATGTTTGAACCTATTTGCTCTTTTTTTTTTTTTTTCTTTTTTTTTTGAGACAAAGCCTTATAGTTTAGCCTGGCCCTGAGCTCACTATGTAGCCCAGGCAAGCGTAAAACTCAGCAATCCTCCTGCCTCTGCCTCTCAAGTGCTAGGATTATAAGTGTGAGCCACCATGCCTGGTATTGTTCTGTGTGCTTACTGGGGATTGAACCAGGGACCTTCTGCTTTCCAGGCAGGCACTGGAACCACTGAGCTAAATCTTTGGCTGTGTTTGCTCATTTGACTTCTTTGATGCAGATATTGGCCTCATTTTTCATTATATTTCTCTGCATTTACTGGGTAGGTAAATATGTTGGTTTTCAGAAGAATGAATGAATGACACAAGACTCCTCTGGAAACATCACTTGACTTTATGAGAATTCTTTGGTGTTATTTTTTTTTAATTTTTTTTTTTTTTTTTTTTTTTCTTTTTTGGAGACAGGGTCTCGCTTTGTAGTTCAGGCTGGCCCTGAGCTCACTATGGTGCCCAGGCAAGCCGCTGCGAACTCAGCAATCCTCTTGTCTCTGCCTCCCGAGTGCTGGGATTACAGGCGTGAGCCACCACGCCCAGCATTATATGTGGTAACCGGGGATCGAACTCAGGTCCTTACAGCTTGCGAGGCAGGCGCCGGAACCACTGAGCCAACCCTCCGGCCCTCTTTGGTGTTATTTTTGTGCTGTGGTCTTTGAGACTTATTAATTCAGACAGATGGCTAAATTATCTAAGTGCTATGATATTATTATATATTTCAGAATTCTGTCCATAAATGTGCTCTAGCAGAATTGTGCTTTAGAAATTTAGAGTATAAATAAAAGATATATTACTGGAAATGAAATATGTTTTTGATGTTCTCTTATTCAGGATACTGGATTTAACTTTTCCCAGTTTTCTGGTAATAAGGCCAGTAATGTTTAAGCTTCACAACTATAGGGGGAGCTATTGACATGGACTTCTTTAGCCCCTTATGATATTCATGGCATTTCTTCCCTAGGGAAATAATTTTTAAGTATGTTTAAAAGGATGAATTTAAAGAGTACTAATGTAATTCTCCTTCCAAAATTTAAAAACGATGTTTCTGTCAAATCAGATAATTCACTCCCTGTGTGTTAAAGAATAATATGAGGAAAGCATTGACTACATCACCACATTTAAATGCTGCTTGGATATTGGCACTTCTTTGCTCTTTTTTTTTTTAAAGGGGTTTTCAATTTAGAATTCAAGAAGAGGCCCAAATGCTACCAAGCCCTACCATCAGGTTGAGTTGAGGTGATATAGGTGACAGAGGTCTTTGGGACCCCTGATGCATGGGAGTTTTGGAAAGCAACACACTGGTGGGCCCTGAATCTGAATAATGGTGTCACCCACACTGAAGCCAATGAAAGAAAATTCCTAGAGGAGAGAGAAATGTGGGCAGAGAGGAACCGAAAACAGGTGGAAAAAGAATGAAAGGAAACCAAGAAGTCTCAGACCTTAGTCAGACGGGTGTTGCGCAAGTGACATGTGCTTGACTGTTGTCCAATCGGACACTTAATGTCAACCTCACCTTCCATCTGATTGGTCCACTGTAACATCTGTAGCAAGTTCTCTTAATTCTCATTGGAGGAGGGATTCTCCTAAGGATAGAACTTAGTAAATGGAGTTCTGTAGTGTGAGGAAGGCAGTCCACTCGATTCACAAGAAACGGGAACCACAGGTGGCCACTAGGTGGCAGTGTACTGTGTGACGGTCTCAGATACACGTCACAATTACCATAATTATTAAAACAAAATGTAGCCACCAAATAGCATGCCACTAGAGAAGGAAAATAGAAGGTGGTCGTTCTTTCCCAGAATAGGACAGTGGAGAGGAAGCCCACTAAGTTCCCAACTGCTTTGTACTTGTTCTAGTCTCTTCTAGAAAATGTTTCACTAAAGAAAAAGAAGTTCTTATAGTGCCATGATCCCCTGACGGACATGTCCAAGCTTTTGCCTGACTTTGTCTATGAAGTCAGAGCAGCTGACGTTTGGGAAGAAATCGATGGTGCTGGTTCTGATGAAATGAGAAGCTGATCCTCAGGGCGTGTGTCTTGTGCACCGTTTTCTAAGGGTGTGGAGCCTTCCATTTTCTAAGGGTGTGGAGCCTTCCATTATGGGTATGGGACTGATTCCAGGAGCAGAGCAAGCAGTTGCCAAAGCAGGCTGGTCACAGGAAGGGAAGGTGTTTCCATATTCGAAGACTGCAAAGCTTTTGCTTTTTATGGAGACAGGGTCTCGCTTTGTAGTTCAGGCCCTGAGCTCACTATGGTGCCCAGGCAAGCCGCCACAAACTCAGCAATCCTCCTGTCTCTGCCTCCCGAGTGCTGGGATGACAGGCGTGAGCCACCACATCCGGCATTGTGGTATGCGGTGTTGATTGTTGGTGGGCGTGAGTCTCCACGCCCAGCATTATATGTGGTTACCAGGGATCAAACTCAGGTCCTTGTGCTTGTGAGGCAGGCCCTGGAACCACTGAGCTAACCCTCTGGCCCGAAGACTGCCAACCTTTTAAAGCAAGCCTTTTTTGCTGCAGTAACTGAAGACTTGGGTCATTCCAGAGAAGGTCTGACAGAAATGTTCAGTGTTCTGCCTCTCAGAGAATCTGGCTGTAGATTCTTATGAGCCTCTTCACTGCAGACAAAATAGGTGGAACTGAGAATGTGGTAACCTGTATGTCAGGTGTGGACTGGGCTCAGCTGTGTGCGTTCAGAGAGATCGGATTGCTTAGCAGTTAATCATGCTGAACCTGAAACTCATTGTCTTTTTTAAAAAGAATCAAATGCTAATTATGATATACAGAATCAGAGGACCAAATTGAGCATAGGAATCATCTTCTATGTTACAAGAACCCAGCCTGCCAGCCTGCTATATGTTAATGGTAATAGTTCAGATACAAGATGCTTCTAACATTGTTGTAAATAAAACAGAAATCAGATCAGACATCAGTGGCCCAACGTCAGTAAGTAAATTAACACGTACGCTCATCACATAGGGAACTGTGTGTTCAATCACAGTGCTCTCTCACTGTCTGGAGACAACGTGGTTGGATGGTGAGGAGCCCAGTCATTGAAATCAAACAGAACTGCATTAGGAATCCTTTGCTCCTACTGCTGAAAGTCTATCATTCAGAAACTAATTTAATTCTTCTAAGCAAGCTGCTGTTTCTTTGTAAAAACAGGTATGAAAATGCCAGTTTAGAAGACTCCCTGGGGATAATCTGCATGCGTGCATGTGTTCATGTGTGCACGCACATCTGTTTGTGTGTATCTGGCATATAGTCAGCTATCATGAGTAAATAGTCATAGTTGTTATATTAATGGTTATAGTTGTATTGCAGTGTGATAGTTGGGAGGGGTAACTGTCAGAATAAAATATAAGGTGTAATATGTGCTTGCACCAGCAGTTCTTTCTCTCTCGTAGATCACGGCTCTGGTGTTTGGCATCATTGCTCTGTTTCCTGAGATAGTTCTGGCCCGTCACTGTGCCAGAAAACGTCTGCCCCAGCCTTTCCTGAGATGTCTGTCTGTCTCACTGTTGACCGGCCAGGGGCTGCCACAGGTGACCACCCTGACAGATTTTGTCACGGGTTGCTGAGAACTTTCTTTGTAATTAAAGAGACAAAAATCACACAAGGAAATCTACCACACTAGTTGAGAGTTAGAAGCAGTTTTTACATTCATTTTTTGATGCACTTTGTAGAGAATATTCTGATTTATGGATTAATGTTTTCTGGTGCTGAGGGTCTCTGGTACCTTATAGTGAGCATGGTGACCTTTACCTTAGACTGTCCCTGATGAGTGATTAATATTCACCTCTAATGAGCTAATTAGGACTTTGGGAGCATTTTGTCACATTTAATTATGTGCAGATTTTCTTTTTTTTCTTTTATCATCTTAAGAGCTATCATTAATTGGCTTTTGGGAAATAGAGAATTGCCTCAGAAAATGATAGAGCATTGCTGTGCTGGGAGACAGTTCCCAGCAAGTGTTGCTTTTGAAGAATCAGCCCTCAGACACAAGTCCTCATTGAAATCAAAGGGGAAATTGACAGTCTCCTAAGTACTTCTCGCTGTTCTGTGACAGATGTAGATATTTTCAGAGGTCAGGAAGGATACAACACAGCTTTGTCCTCCAATCTTTGGCTTGAGGCTGATTGTCAACTGTGAACAGACTGATAGGGCAGCCAAAAATGTCCTGCTGCTAAAGAACAGGACACAGTTTCATTTGGTAGGAGGACAAGACTGTTGAGCTTCCCCAAACCTGCGCTTCTTCCCTTAATGGAAAGATGTCACAGCAAAAGGGTGGTGAGAGTCTTAGTGGAAGTAATAATGAGGTGCCACTGGTAAATATGTGCTGCAGAACAAACTGGACACCACTGCAGGACACTTCTGGGGGCTCTTGCACCATCTAAGCACACTTGCACACTTGCACACTTGAGATGAGATGCCCAGGGAAGCTGAGGCTTAGTACCTGTGTGCTGGGCTGTTGTGATAGGTAAGAGTTGAGTCGTAGGGCAACACTGAATTACAAGAATGTTTAGGCATATCTCAGAGAGAATCAGTGCTGTATACTGTATTTCTCTGTAAAGGAAAAACTTGTTCTCTAAAGGAGGATATTGTCAGTATGTGATTTTCCATATTGGCACCTAAAAACATTTTAACTAAAAAAAAAGTGCTCATTGTAATATGCACTTTGAGTGAAGGAATAATCATGTTAATTGAAAAGCATCAAGGATCACACAATTTATTCTAAATTGGTGTGATGTGCAGAGCTGTGAAGTATTGTTGGCTGAGAGCAGCAGAAAAGGTGTAGTAAGATTACAGAATTTGAGGACCACCATGGAGGATAATCATCTGAGCTGTGAGTATGGGGATAAAAGAGTAAGATTAATATAAAAACAATAGGAGACAAGTTTGCCCAAAACAGGTTCTGTATGAACTAAGGTTAGGAATACAACTCAGCAGGAGCAGGGATCTCTTATGGCAGTTAGGTGAGGGAGTGACATGATCAGAAGTAGGCATATTAAGCAAGAGTAGGGATAGTTGTTTAAATTAGGAAAGCCCTTAAAGAGACATGATTAGTGAATAAAACCCAACAATTTAAAAAACAAAACAAAAAACATACAATGCATAGCTGTCCATCTACCTGAAGAGACTAGATGCATTTTCCAGTACAAGGCATGTCTAAGTGTCCATCATGGAAGACCTTTTCCATTTATATTCAAAATTTCATCAGAGCACTTTAATAACAGATTATTTTAGGTAAAGTTGTTCCAGCCGAGTGAACGCGTCTATTATTGCTAAGTCACATCGGATAATGAAGCTCTGTTATTCCCGTGGACCTGGGTTAGGTGGACCAGGGATTTTAAT
The DNA here is from genome assembly GCA_004025085.1 of Thryonomys swinderianus. NCBI lineage: Eukaryota > Metazoa > Chordata > Mammalia > Rodentia > Thryonomyidae > Thryonomys > Thryonomys swinderianus. The sequence goes on from PVIC010002982.1 coordinate 6,680, forward strand.
TAAATATATCAATGAGTGTTGCATAGTAGATACTCTCTAGAAAGCATCTGTCAGGGTTAATATTTTACAAGTTAGCTGTGCTTCTTTCAACCTTTAATTATAATATCCTAAGTCTTTATTCTTAGTTACTGCTAATAATTTCAAGGTGATACAGATACAAATTACTTGATTATCCAAATGGCTGCACATATCAAATGAAATGGAAAGCAATTTCACTTTCTATACATGTTTTCTATGTAAGCATTGCTAATGTGCTATCATAGTTTTTGAAAAACTATGTCTTTTTCCTAAGAGGAATTAAAAACACATGGCATCCTGTGATTGGAAGTGCCCATTTCCTGCCATATTTTAAATGAGCTCAGTTTTGTTTACTGACAGTGGAAGTGCCCTGTGTCTAACACAAAGAGATCCATTTCCTGTTGTTGCCACGTCAGTTCTCCTGAGGGTCTGATTTGTGCTCCTCACCATTTCTCACAGGAACCTCCTTGACCACCAGTTCAGGTCATCATGGAAATCCATGGCCTGGCACCTTCCTTTCCTCACTTAGAAGTCAGCCTCCTTGTGAATGAAGCGTTCAGAAAGTGCTTTCTTAGGCTTGTAGTTGTGAGAGCATAAACCACATTAGTACTCCCAAGAGCCCTTCCGTCAGTATGGTTTGTTAGAAGAAAGGGAGATCTATGCCCCCCCTTGAGATTTATCACCTTAATATTTTCTCTCTTCTTGAGGATAAATGGCTGGGATATTTTGAATTTCATTTTCAGTGGGTTATTTTGTATTTCTGACCACTATTTTAAAAATGTTGATGATATACTTCTATCTAAGACCCTGGATAATGTTACCATTCTTTTGATAAAGCCTACAGACTATTATGTATTATAAATCAATGGGGCATTCTTTTTGTGCCTATGAAATAAAGCTTAATAGCTATTTTAATAATATTGAAGAAAAGTTTGATTCTCTGAGAAAGAGATTAAAATGTTTCAAAACACAAAAAAAGTTTGCCTTCTTAGGCCTTTTCTTGTTCTTATTTTTTCTAATGCTGTTGTAATAAACAGTGTTTTGTATTACTGTACTGTAATGCAGTACTATACTGTAAATGCAAGGAGAGAATAACTAGATCTTCATTCATCCTAAGAGTGAAAAATTTTCATATTAAACAATGCAGAATCTTCAATATTTGAAAGCTATATTCCCAGCAGATCAGAATCATGACAATTAAAGCAAAATTGAACATATTGAAATTACAAATGACACTGGCAGGCAGTTCCTTAGGTCTAGGAGGACTGTATCATTATAGTTCTCATTTCAAAATTTTAAAAAGATATTTAATAATTTGTAAGAGTGATGGTAGCCCATTATGCCTTAATTCTGATCACTCTCTCTTTGACAGTTTGGAGACAACATGGTCTGTCAGTGGAGGATAAAATTTTATTGTATGAACAAGAATATCTTTCATTGTCTAAAAACTAAGTCTCCTTGTGGTTTCACAGGCCATGTGATGCCTCTTAGAGATACTCTTGTCCTTTCAACATCTTCATTCTAGGACATATGGTTAAAGCATCATTTTCAGAATTCATCTTTTAATGAAGCCTACAATAAAGTCATGACTCACTTGCTGGTTCAAAATGAACACATATTACATATTTGATATAGCTTATTAATTACAAAGTTAGATGTTCTATCAAGTTCAAAGAGGCTCGCAAAGAGAAGACACAGTTGCCAATCTGGAATGTTACAAAAACATGTAAATGAAAGCAAAGCTAGCCTCTGCCTTTATGGAAGAAGGAAGACACTGAAATCCCGATGGATGGACCATTACATGGTGATGGACAACTGTAACTTTGCCTTGCTAACAATTAGCGACAACTTGCAGACCTGTAGAGCAGCTCAGTACAAGGTTAAGATGAACTCACCTGGATAAAATGCACCTTAGCCAATGAAGTTTTATCAGCCAGCATGATGTCCTCTACAATATGTTGTTCTATCTTAAATAACATTATTCTGAGGCATGTACCCTAGAAACCCTTTGTTGCTAACTTCTATTTTTATATTTGCCCAAACTTCTCAAAATATCTTAAATAGCATGTGATGTGTCCACACTATGACACTAATAGTGTGCATTCATTTTAAAATTTCAACATCTGTTCTTTATGACCAGGACTGTATTTTTTTTTGTATGTAATTTTCATAATATTAGGCACCTGGATAAAATTCACAAGGAATTCACCAAATGAATGACTCAAGTAGTGAAGGAAATGTCCATGGGTAGAGATGATAAGCAAATGTTTGTTAGCTTTCGGCATTCACCAGTAATTTGAGTATACTCCCTTTAATTTTTTGCATAACAGATTTCAAATTATTATTCAATCATGCCTTATGCTTAACTGACCTTGCTGTTACTGTAATATTGAATCCTTTATACTTTGTAGACTTATAAAACATATACCTTTATTCCTGGCTAACTGCCGGTAAGACTTTTTAAAATCATGGATAATTTAATAGTTCAGTAATTGCAAAAAGTAAAAGGAAACTTTTACATAATAAGAAGTGCTGATCTTATACTGCCTTAGGAATGATTTGATGTGGTTGGTCATTGAAATGGTACTTTTTCCAGGATTTACAAGATGGAAACAGCAATAAAACCCGAACTAGTTCATTCTCTTTATTTTGTTCTCAACATCTTCATGACTTCCTTCTGTGGTTGAAGAGTTAGTCCTTTATTATCTGACTATGTCTGCTAATAGTTTTTAAACTTGAAGGAGCACTGAGTTTAAAGCGAATGGGATGGGCCGGAGGGTTAGCTCAGTGGTTCCGGCGTCTGCCTTGCAAGCGCAAGGTCCTGAGTTCGATCCCCGGTAACCACATAGAATGCTGGGCATGGTGACTCACGCTCACCAACAATCAATACCACATAGCACAGTGCCGGGCATGGTGGCTCACGCCTGTAATCCCAGCACTCGCGAGGCAGAGGCAGGAGGATTGCTGAGTTCGAGGCTTGCCTGGGTTACATAGTGAGCTCAGGGCCAGCCTGAACTACAAAGCAAGACCCTGTCTCAAAAAAAAAAAATGAATGGGAGGAGACTATATCCAGAATGTGTATTACTTAAGGTTTTAAAGTCTCAAATATATGTGCATACAATTCTGTTTCTCTGGAATCAGAGAATCACTATTTGAGTATGTATTTGCATATGTATGTTCAAGAGGAGAAATATCTCAGGCAACCTGTGAAAATGTAAGTAGCAGAATGCCTGACTTTCTTCTTTGTTCACTTTCACTGTCTTCCCCCTCCTTTTCTCCTCCTTCCTTTTTTTCTTTTCTCTCTCTTTCTTTTGCCCTTTTTTCCCCCTTTCAATCTGTCAATTAATGTCCTAGTTAAGGGCTTAGCTCTCGACCTACATCCTGAGTGCATCTTAACGTTAATATCGATACTGGGTTTGAGCTTGAAGTCTGTCCGTTTCTACTTGTGTAGTCTAAACTGAGCTGCTTAATTTCTTTCAATTTATTTTTCTTTTTTTGACAATAAGAAAAATAGTGTTGATTTCACAGGGGTGAAATAAGGATTAGGGGGTCAAATTACCCAGCTGAGTTATGGAAGCAGGGGTAGGGAGCATGCATTCCTCAGTCCATCTCTGGCACATGCTTCAACCTTCTCTGTATTTTTCACCATGCTTTCTTGCTTTATATTATCACTGCATCAGTCACCGACCTGTTTGAATTTTTAATGGTAGTGCAATAACGTCATAGTTTACTTCAGCCTCCAGGAATCCTCTTTCTGTAACACTTTCCTCAACAGAGTAACCTCAGAGTAACTTGTATCTACAGAAACTAAAGAAATTGTGTTTAAAGTTCAGGCTCAAAAAGGAATCCCATTAACCCCTGCTGTCCATGGTGCTGAAGAGAGCATGTTCTATGTATACAGTGGATTTTTTCTTTACTTAGCTGCCCAGTGGTTAGAGCAGCTTGTGCCCATGCTTTGTAGACAGTCTCTCAGCAGGACTTCTGGCACTTACTAAAGCTGCAGGGTTCTGAAAAGTGAGGATGGATCTGAGGTCAAACGCATCAACCCACTCTCTCACTGAGGAGCTGCTAAGAGGGAAGAACAGACATGCATCAGTGCCTGTGGTATTCAAGACAACATATTAAGACATGGATTTATTTTAACTCCCTATGGCTTCAAGCTGTAAGGCAGAGAGATAAAATTCATATCCTGTGGTTTCTGTGCTCTTACTTTTTTACATTGTATTCATTCCTTCTGACCATCTTGGACATATATCGTGTTTTCTCTAATGAAAGTGGAAAAATATATTCTCGTTAATCTATTTTTTAACACCACTGCTATGCTAAACTATAACCAGGCATCTCATTAAAGTCAATTCAGTGTTTGAATTTTCATTCTCTTTAATACTGTGGCATTACTATTCTTTCTGAAAATATTTCAGGATTTATGAGTCTAGATATTTCTTGTGAAGTGTTGGTAATATATTTCTCTTCTATTTAAGGGCTATTAACATAGGAAAGTAGAAATTTGGGTAAATGTGGTCATTTTTTTCTGAATTCATTTGTGGGTAGGTGGTGGAGGCAATTATGTGTTTAATACTATGTTTAAGAATAATTTGGGGGTATTTTTATGTGATGTCTGCATAGACTAAAACACGTGGTGAATAAGATGATTGACAGTTTTTATTTTAATTACCATAGCCCATGGTTAGAAGACTCCTTGACACAGAATTGAGTGACCTGGATTTTTCAAAGAAAATTGAGGCTTTACAATATTTGCTATTGAAGTAATAATCCACATATGTGGACTGTTCATGCTGTTGCACATGTATACAGACCAGCATGATGCATCTGCTGTTTCCACAGTGGAGTGTGTAAACTGTATCATGCTGTGCAACTTTTATTTTGATTCTCAGCACTGGGGTCATAGAATAAAGCTTAGAGAGATCTGGGCCTGTTTAAAGGGTTTCTAAGAAACAGAAGTTAATAAGCACAGGAAGGCAACACTATGTTTAACATAAAGATTGACTAGCACTTTCAGTGATTAGGCTAAAGCTGTATCTCACATTAAATTAGGTGAACATGCGGGGATTGAAAAATCATAATGGTAAAGAGAAGGCCTTGAACAGGGCATGTCCTAGGTCTAGGTCAGACATTGGGCTTTTTGCTTAGAACTGATGGCCCATTGGATCTTTCCACCAATACTCTAGGGCACAGATTATTATCCCCATTTTACAGAGGAGGAACCAGCCTGCAGGGGAAGTGCACAGCTTCCTGGTGACAGAGGACTGCATTAGCATTGAATGTTAAGCCTTGATGATGCAAAGGCAGTGTTTTATAGGATGCTAAAATGAGGCATCTCTTTTTCTCCAGAGGAAGAATAGCCATGGTGTTTTAGAAGATTTGCATTAAGTTCACATAATGTGAGCTGTGCTCTTTTTTGTTAGTGTTGTTTTGTTTTTGGAGACAGGGTCTTGCTTTGTATGTAGTTCAGGCTGGCCCTGAGCTCACTATGTAGCCCAGGCAAGCCTTGAGCTCAGCAATCCTCCTGCCTCCTGAGTGCTTGAATTACAGTCATAAGCCACCATGTCCAGTGAACTCTGCTGTTTTGATGATTTCCAAATGTGCAATGTAGTGTTATTAACTCTTAGCACAGCAACCAGAGCAGAGTCTTAGAACTTCCTTATTTTGCTTATGTTGGATTCCATACCAATAAACAGCCACTATCCAGAGGGCTGTGCACCTGTAACAGAATACTGGTCTTGCATCAGTGTGTCTTTGTGTTTGTTGTTTTGATTGGGTAGAGGGGAAGGATGTGCCTTAGGAGTGCTGAGCTCAGGTCACTATTAACCCGGCAGACCTTGGGATTCCATTTGCTGCAAAAATTGCCAGATCCTCTATCATGATGCTCAGACTATTAACAAGCTATTTTGCTAATCAAGGCAAGATGAATGAGATTACAGTTATGATCAGCACAGCTTCTGTTCCATTTAGGTTACAGGCTCTTCATTTACTTGAATGTGGTGACGTGTTTTTAGTTATATTTACTTGAGGACCCCCCATGGCACATGACAGGCAACAGCACTTCTCTATTTGAAAAGCCCTGGCCTCATTCCAGGGAACCATGCATAGGTCACGCACTACCACACAGACACCAGCACAAGGGCGAGCAAGCAGCCGTGGCACAAGTATCCACTGTACTTGCAGTGGGCACCGCGCCCAGGTTTATTGGGGCAGAACACTGAGCTTTGAAGATCGATTGGGGTTTGGTTGCAGGGGCACTTCGGTCGGTTGCTGTGGACTCACCCAACGACAGCAGCATTTATCGCAGCACCACCGTAAACTCCCGGCAGGGGGCGCTTACCTCAGCCCTCACCCCATAGTTCTCTCTTCCTTCTTTGTTCTGTGTTCAGTTTTCAAAGTGACTTGGCACTGTTTTGTTTTGTTTTTGTTTTACCATAAGCTTAGGAGTCTTTGTAACAGGCTGCAGAGCACTGGCATGGTGTTTGATGAATGGGAGATGTCAGATTGGCACCTCGTTCTGGCTGCATTTCATGGTGTGAGCTTGGATAGGGTCTTTAAACATGGCGGACTTCAATTCCTCCTTTTAATTGGAATATTAGTGGCATTCGTCTCATGCATACTTTACAAAATTATATGGATGAAGGGATAAAGAGCACACGCACGACTTTGGTGAACTCTACGTGAAGTATAGATGCTGCATTTGTGAATATACTTACATGAGTGTAATCAATAAAAACTGGGTCTTTATGGGCTTCAGAAGGAGCTTAAAGGTAGCTAAGAAATCATAGAAAGGAATTTTAGTGTGGGGGAAAGGCAAAGAGGGAGGGAGGTAATTGGGCAGAAGAGAAGAGGGAAGCGGGTTTAAAAACAAAGAAATATCAAAAACCTGAGACTTGCTTTTGAAATTAGCCATGCAATACCTAGAAAAATCTTAAAGTACTGATTTTTTCACTATGATATACAGAGATTGAGCGTTTCATTAGCTTTCTTTAAAGCTTCTATTAATTAAACAACAACAACAAAAACAGCCTCAGCATTCTGAGTGGCCCTGTGGTACCTGAATTCTAGCTGTCTCTTAGTATGGGGGAGGATTGGTTCAGGACCCCCCCTGCTCTGGATACTGAAGTTTTCATGCAGTTTTTATACGTATGTTTTTGGCCCATGGTTGATGGAATCTGTAGACATAAAACTCATTGACTAAGAAGGCTTACTGTGTATATTTGTAAAATCTGTTATGAAAATGTAAACCTAGCTAATTGCAGAATGGTTATTATAAAGTCACTTTTTCTATTTGATTTTTAGTGTTAGTAAGTCTGTTCATGTGATGATAATACCAATACTCACTATTTCCTGAGTTATCACTGAACAGCAGGCTTATCTGAGCTTTGCCTACCCATGTGCAGTCTGATTCCTGCGCATTGCACCCTGTGATGTTGGGCAGGACTTTCGTAGCTACCTTGGGGGTGAGAATGCTTGGAAAAGTTACAAAATTCAAAAGGAGCATGTCTTCTAATCACAAAGAGGACTGCAATTAAAATGCCATGGACTCAGAATCCACAGTTCTCAGCCAGTGTTTCATGGAGAAGCCGTGTAAGACCCCATTTGCTAAGCGCCAAGGTGACTTCTGTGGAGCTAATTTGACCTTCGCTAAAGCTCCATGCTGACGAATGGAACGTGTTGCCAGCAGCCATGAGAACTGAGCCCAACACATCCTCACTTGTGCTTTGCTCTGACACTGGCGCCCAAGCCTTGGGTTTTCTGTTCCTCCTACATTATTCGTGACACTGGAGCTCTATCCCTGTGCTGCATGCCCTGACTCATCAGCCAGCTTTCCCTCACACATTCTCCCACACTTTGACTCCTTACACAGGCTGCTCTTAGGCCAGGTGAGGAAAACAGAGACCGTCTATTCTACTGTGTGTTTTATTAAAAATCTAGGCCCCACTGAGCTGAGAAGAGCATGCTGAGCAAATCTATAAAAACACTGCACACATATAATTTTGTGAAGATTGTGTGCATTTCTGATAATTCTTTCCCAAGCCTCAAAGATAATCCCAAAAGACTCATGGGCTATGTTATATAAATGTAGTAACATATTATGCAGCTTGGAACTCCTGGAAAAGTTCCCACTAGTTACACTGTACAGCCACACTCGAGAGCGTGGCAGCCCACTGCTGAGTGATGACTCGTGCTGACAGCACCCCCGCAGTAGCAGGAAAGGATGTCATAAAGTGATCCAACTTCCATTAGAAAATAATGACTGTCTTGGCGAAGCAACATTTTTTTAAATTAAATAGCAACAATTCCTAGTAATCAGAGAGCCTATTAGCCATGAAATGTAATTCCAGTATCAGGGACTATTCGCTTATCAAAAATGGGAGCCAAATAATCGTGGGTGGAATTTACATTCCCCCATCAGGACTCGCGTTAAATATTTTGGAAATGGCAACAGCATATAGCTCCAGCTCTGGAGAAATTTGGCATTTTACAGTTTCATTAGCAAGTTGGGCTGGTGATTAGTATAATGCAAGCATTAATTTCTGAGGCATGATATTTCCTCTGTATTCAGCTGAGAATCCAGAACTCTGTGCTGAACTCACCATCAGTTTCTTCTTGTTTTCAAGTTTTCCAACCTTGGTTTCACTTGTTTTCCAATCATGTCAATTGCCTTGATGAGAGGTCAGAAATGCTTACTATGAGTTACATTTACCTCGTGGATGGAGGTTTTCTTGGTCCAAGAAGTGATCCATAGGACGACTGTTTACTTATCTGTGTGTCAGTGCCTGTCTTGAGAGAGGAGAGGAGAATATTCACCAACTCCTTTCTGCACTGCCTGGTATTAGGTAACCCAGACACTGATTTTGTTAGAAAGTGCTAATTAGACCCAGAAGATTAAATACTCTCCCACAGGACATGAAGAAACATGGGATTCACACAGACGTCTGTTCATGCTTAAAACATTTGTCCTTTTTATGATTCCCACTGTCGAGATAGACGCTCATCTGGTTTTAGGTGGGTTTATGGGTCTGGTATAGATATTTATTTTTAGATTCCTTTCAGTACATTTTTAAGACAGTGTAAAGTTAGGAACTTGTGTTTTATATATGTAGCCATGAAGTCCATGATTCATTCCATGACTGATATTTAACATAAGAGCCATTGCTCAGGCTGGGCTCAAATTTGTGATTCTCGCCAGGAGTGGTGGCTCACGCCTGTTATCCCAGCATTCGGGAGGCAGAGGCAGGAGGATTGCTGAGTTTGAGGCTTGCCTGGGCTGCATAGTAAGCTCAGGGCTAGCCTGAACTACAAAGTAGGACCCTGTTTCAAAAAAAAAAAAAGAAAAGAAATTTGTGAATCTCTTGCTTCAGGCTTCCATAGTGCTGGGATGACAACCTGTGGTTGACATCACCCCCTGCCTGTCATTTTGTAAACAGCATAACCTCAAGCAATTCTGAATCCAACTCTGAACTAAGATGAGGAGCCGAACACATTTTTTTCCCCCTCCAGAAAGGAAAATAACCAACATTATACTAGCTTTCTGATGCAGACACCTCTCCCAGCTTCACCTGTAAATCCTTTCATTCCACAGCATCCAGCTTGGAGCCTCCCTGCTTGCGTGCTTCCCCAAGTCACCTCTGCGGCCCATTTGTGAGGAGACTTTCTCTCATTTGGGAGCTGCAGCTGCTCCAGACACATCCTTCTTCTCAGCAACGGAGGTTATTTTTGCCTTAGTCTGGAACAGCATTCCTCAAAATATCTGTAGGTGGTTAATTTATCACAAAGTGCTCCTGGGTGGACAGCAGAGTGTGACAAAGAGTTACTTTCTAGCTCTCTCTCTTTCTTTTTCTCTTCTTCCCTCCCCTCTCCTCTCCTTCTTCCTTTCATTTCACAGGAGAGAATGCGTGGATACTAATGCATGCATTTTATGAAATGACATTGTACTTCATCCTTTGCAAACGCAAAGACTGGAGTTAAAGTTGATCCAGTTCAACTTCCATAGTTTGCAGTTAATGAAACTAGCTTAAAGAGATTAATTGACCCAGTCGAGTCAAACAGCATCAAGAGAGCTATCTGCATCTAGACCTTCTGAGCAAAAGGATGGTTCACTCTGAGGCAGTTAGAAGTGCACTGTGTAACAGAAGATTCCAGAAGGTGTTTTGCCCACCTAAAATAATCTTGTTTAATTTGGAAGAGTATACTGACTTTTGAATATGAAAGCAAAAATTATAAACAATAGAGATAAACAATTTGAAAACAAATGCATTTACTAAAAATTTACATAGTTTTCCTTGTATTCATTTCCAATGACAGTGGCAATAGGAACTGGAATTTTAAAACTAAGTAGGCTCTTTCTTACTTAGCTTTATCCTTCACAGTTATCTAGGCATGTAAGTTGCCAACTATGATGTCATAATATTGAATAGAAAGTTTCAGAAATCTCTCAAGAAAATTAAGATTTTAAGATATTGGACTTACTGATCAACATATGATCCCAACTTTTAAAAGAACTGTAAGTACATTGAAGTTAGGCAGATTGCATTTTCCCCATTGTTTGCTCCTTAAATTTAGTGGAGTAATGTGGGAGACAGAGTATGTACAGAACAAAGATGGCTGTATCTGGGGAAGATTGACTTTGCTTGTAACATAACTCATTGTGGTTAGGAACTTAATACCATCAGGAATATGAAGGAGACTTAACCCTCCATTTTCAACTGAAAAATACTCGGAATTTTTCAACTACTATTTTTCTAAGCCACCTGAGCAACATGTGCAAGATATTTCTTGTGATATTTTTAGTTATTTGATTTTTATTTTTTCTAAATTTCAAGGGATATTTTGATATTCCAGATCAAAATATTTTGAGTAAAACTTGACAAAATATTTTGAATAATAATTACATAATAGGATGTAAACTGACACACGATGACAGTATTTGCAAGACACTTTATTGCAGATTTTTTTTTCCTAACAGGACCCAAAACTTTGCTGTTATTTTTATTCTACTATATTGATCATTATATATGTAGGCAGTTTCTTCCTTAGTTATTTAAAATGTATGAGAATCCATGGCAGTATCTTTGGTCCCTGGGAAACAAACGATGTCGTTAAAATAACATTAGGACTTTGAGCTTCTCAAACCCAGAATTATTAACTTTAAGTGAGGACAATGGCATGGCAGAAAATGTTAATGATTCTTTTAGTACTTAATTCAAGTGTTGTGAGAGGGTTCTTTTGTAAAAATCCACACTCCATTGATAGTACCCAAAGGAGAAGTAAAATAAGCAAACTCAGCTCCTGAACTGTAGGTTTCCTTACCTCAATCGATGCTAGTGGACTCAGAGAAAATACTGAAGTGGGAGGGGGCAGTTTTTCCTTTGCTCTCTTTGTTCTTATGTTAAACTCATTATTGTGTGATAAGGATCTTTGTGTTCAGGACTATCATTCTAAGTTGGAAAAGTTAAGTACATAGTTCTTGTCACACAATCCTAATCTTTACATTCTTAATTTTGATTAATTACTCCGTGGGTCCAGTATCGCCTCATGTAAGTTTTGCACATTTCAGAATAGCACCCAGTTCCTACCACACATGAATCCTGGGAGAGGTGGGTGTAACACACTGTTGGATCCCCAAGCTGCAGCTTGCCTTTACATTAAATGATTCTGGCTATCAAATAGTTGCAAGATAAGACTACAGTAGCAAACAACATAAACCCTGTCTCCACTAATAACCCATGTGTTTGTTTGTTTGTTTGTTTGTTTGTTTTTGAGACAGGGTCTTGCTATGTAGTTCAGGCTGGCTCTGAGCTCACTATGTAGCCCAGGCAAGCCTTGAACTCAGCAATCCTCCTGCCTCTGCCTCCCGAGTGCTGGGATTACAGGCGCGAGCCACCATGCCTGGCACTGTGGTATGTGGGTGGTATTGATTGCTGGTGAGCATGAGTCACTACGCCCAACATTATATGTGGTTACTGGGGATCGAACTCAGGACCTTGCACTTGCGATGCAGGCACTGGAACCACTGAGCTAACCCTCCGGCCCCTGGCCCGCATGTTTTTATATTGACTTTTTCCTATAATTTAGTAGTCATTATTCATGATATCTTATGTCTCTTCCGCAAGGAAAATTTTTGTCAAATAAAGCCTCAATTATGGCTTCACTGCTTTTTTTTTCTTTCCCAGGTTTTGGTTTTGGTTAATTGCTTTCACCATCAATCCTCAAAGGTGGCTATAGTCTTTCCCTGTGTTTGGCTGCCCCAGGGATTTCATGCATGCCCCTACTTGAATTTTTCCCTGAATAAATACTGTTCCTTCATGTTTCCAGGAAACCTAGAGCACACAAGCATATTCTTAAGTCAGAATCCTATATTTACTGTCACTCCTACCTGAGGTCTCAGTTAAAATTTTCCTTTGGGTATTATTCTCCTAAATTATCCTGTTAAATTATTATGTTATAAGCCACAGAACATGGTGTATTCTCAGCAAATGTTGGCTGGATGAATGGATGGATAGATGAGTAGGTAGAGGGACAGATGGTTGCTTAGAGTTCTCATTGGTGTGGCATTTATATGGTTGGTCTGCAGGGTACAGTGTAGTAACAAGACAGAAAGCTTTCCTACCTGCCATCCCACTGTCTTTGTTATTGTCATGGGGCTGCACATGGAGGGTGAGGTGCAGAGTCACACACGCACACCAGACTCTGGGGAGGTTTCTGGAATGCTTGTGTTTAATGAATGCAGTATAGGGCATTATGAAGCACAAGTGATGGGAGGAATTTGCGGTGGCTGTTGGGGACTGCTCTATGGTTGTCAGAGGAGGGGCCCAGTGTTATGGAGGATCAGGCAGTCTCTGGCTGTGTTGTGCCCTTTAGCTCAAAGCTTGCTTAGGTCTCACCTTAGTCTACTGAGGGCCAAGGGCTCTCTTAGGACCTAGGAGACTGGTGTATGGTGCAGTTGGCTCCACCAGACTTGGATTTCACCATCATGCCTTAATTCAACATTTCACAATAAAAAGATCCTGAGAGACAGCCATTTTTGGACTTTCCTTTCTTACCTGCCTTCATAGTTTTGCTAGAGTGGTGAGAGATGTTGTCCTAATCTACCATGTAGCTCAAACACCAGCACTTCTATTCTTGTTGTTTTCTTCAATATCTTCCTCTTGTTGTCTCTCTTGTGGTTCTGTCTCTGTTCTATGTTCAGCTCCCTGTCCTCTTGTTTAAATCTTCTCTTGCCTGCCTCACTACATTTTTGCCCCGATTGGATCCTTAGCCACCTCTCACATCTATCTACTGTTTGTGTTCTGCTCTGTCAAAGATGTAGTCCTTTAACTTAGCAAGAAAGTTATGTTTTTTTTTTCCATTTACAGATTTCTGGAAATAATGGGGAAGTAGGCTGCGATCAATTTAGGGTTCATTTACTGGCAGTAAAATAGGTAAAGCAGTATATCTAGAATTTTTCAAATTGATATTTATCTATTTTCATCTATCTTTAGCTATTTTAATAGAGACATAACTTTTACTACGAGAAAATATAGAGAGTAATTGATTTTTAGCTTCTAATTTCAGAAACTACAGATAGAAGGATATTAATTTTTAAGAGGCAACTCAGTCAGAAAATGCATTCTTCACTTACCTTGGTAGAAAGAGCTGTGGTGTGGATATTGGGAAACCAGAAGACCAGATTCATGTCTGCTGTCACACAGTGTGAAGCAAGTCACTCCCTACTAGGAGTCTCCATATACCCAGGTCTAAAATGACATTGTTTTCCATCTTCTTGTGCCAAGTCTCTGATCCTGTGAGGTTGACTTCTCTTACAGGTATTAAATGTAAATCTCAACTTTGATAAGCTGTACAACAGATGCTGGCATTATAGTTTGAAGAACTGGCTGTTGGCATGTTTGTGCTTGTCAAAATTATTCTCAAATTGGGCCGGAGGGTTAGCTCAGTGGTTCCGGGGCCTGCCTCACAAGTGCAAGGTCCTGAGTTCTATCCCCGGTAACCACATACAATGCTGGGCGTTGAGACTCATGCCAACCAACGATCAACACCGCATACCACAATGCCGGACGTGGTGGCTCATGCCTGTAATCCCAGCACTCAAGAGGCAGAGACAGGAGTATTGCTGAGTTTGAAGCTTGCCTAGGCTACATAGTGAGCTCAGAGCCAGCCTGGACTACAAAGTGAAACCCTGTCTCAAAAAAAAAAAAAAATATTCTCAAATCAGAGAATAATTGGTAAACATGGACTCAATATCCTCTATAAAAAGATGGCTTTAATTTCAGATTGACAAATCCCATTTTAACCACCCTTTAGATGAAGGATGAAAAATGAATGGTCCAGTTTTTATAAGACTACAAAAATAGCTGCTGTATCAACTGAACCATTTTTTAAAAATTCTTGCTTATTTCAATAAGAGACCATCATTATTGAGTCAGGAGTACTTGTGTCATAGCTACTCTTTGTAATCACTCAGCTATCTGTCTCCCTCTTCTTGAGAGCTACTGAATTAAGGTCCAAATGAGCTCAGAGTTCTCATCACATTGTGACAGTATACAGATTCCACTGACTTGCTGTAACTAAGAAGCTTTACTCTGGTTGATTTGGTTACTCCATCAACATGGGTTTTCCTTTCCATCTTTATTTTGGCATTTCTACTTTGACATCTATTTGGAATCATATTTGTTTCTGATCAGAATTATTTTATTCTCTTTGAAGCTTTTTAAATGGTCTTACATAGTGTTGAATGTTCTTTGATGCGTTTTTCAGCTTTGAAGGGTTTTCTTTGATAACTTTTTTGATTCTTGTTTCAGATTTTGCTCTATTTTGCTCTTTCTTGTTCAAATTCCAATTATAAATGTGGAAGTCCTATGCTATGCATCTAATATTTCTATTATTTTTATTTACTCTTCTTTGAGAACTTTATCAAGTGCGTCATTACTTCAGTCATTTAAGTTTCTGCATGATCTCTTCATTTCTATTTTAATATAACAGGATTTTAGATTATATTGATATCTTCTTAATCATATGGTTATTCTTTTAAAGAATGTCTTTGAACTAACCATAGTATCATAGACTAGAAAAACTGTAAAAAATTAACAAAAAATTAAATTTGTAGACATTTGGCTATAGTCAAGCTAGAGCTGTAATGGATACTGTCTCAGATTGAGGTAGTACTGGGAAACTTGCCTCATTTTCAACCCAAAACATAATTTTGCTATTAAACTTAGCTTGTTACATTAAGGTGTTATAATGTGATAGTCATTTTCATGCATGGGGTACATTCAGCTAGAACTTCAAATTCTGTTCTGGATCCTAAGAAGGTAGCCCCCTCCAAGGGAGGAAAAAAAGGCTGAATCCAATTATTACCTAGAAGACTCTGTAGGAGCTGATAGAAATGCATCTCTCAAAATCATTGGCATGTATCCTAAAATATGCCTGTAAGAAATAATCTCTATTAATTTTTGCCTATCCTATGGAAAATAGTGCATTACTATTATTTGAGGATTCAATGATCCTTTGATAACTTGTCAATCAATAGGATTTCTTCATCCATTTGAACATTGATCACAGCACTAGCTCATGTACAATAATAGGATTCTGCTGGGAAAAAACTATTGCATTTAGTGTTTTGGAAAGATAAAATCTCACTCTTATTTTCTAGAAATGAATGACATTTAGAACTGCCATGGTATCATCATGAGGAACATATAGGTTAGGCAACTGCAATGATGTGTAAAATGAACTTTTGGCTTATTTCAGTCATTGCAATGAAAAACAGAAATGATCTTGAAGGATTTGGTAGTCTACCTGTCCAGAGGCCATTTGGTGTTTCCTGAAAAAATTTCATCCATATCAGAAATATCCTTTTAGATGCCTAAATGCTCCCATCAGCCTCAGGGAAGGGGAGCACTAATCCTTCCCCTGGTTCTTATCAATCTGATAATGTGTTCTTCATTTATTGTTCCTCCCCAAGGTGACCTTGACAGCTAAGTAGAGCCCAGGACCTTCCCTAGTCACTGGAGATGATGGAGAATTGGGCCATCATTTCTGATTATATCTGGGACATCAAGGACCAAAGCTCACATAGAGTCCGATTGTACTGAGATCTCAGGACTGAAGCAATGTGTATTTTTGCCTGCAGTGTTTTCAGTATCTACTGAGCTATTTTATTTTGTCCTATGGTCTATTTTAAGGATAACCTGTAGACACATAAAAAAGAAGTGAAATAAGCAGAGGAAACTGATTAAGAGGACAGATATTTTTTTTTTTTTTTGAGACAGGGTCTCGCTTTGTAGTTCAGGCTGGCCCTGAGCTCACTATGGTGCCCAGGCAAGCCACCGCAAACTCAGCAATCCTCCTGTCTCTGCCTCCCGAGTGCTGGGATTACAGGCATGAGCCACCACACCCGGCACTGTGGTATGTGGTATTGATTGCTGGTGGGTGTGAGTCACCACGCCCAGCATTGTATGTGGTTACCAGATCGAACTCAGGACCTTGCACTTGCGAGGCAGGCGCGGGAACCACTGAGCTAAATCTCCGGCGAAGGACAGAGAATTCTTAATATGAAATTGATCATGTGTAGCTTAGTTCAAATAGTAAGTGGAGATCATAGTAATGCCATATTGATATTTGAAAAATATAAACAGGAAAGAGTGCATTGTGTAGTGTGATTCAGCTACATGTAATTAAGACCTATGCAAACTAATTATAAGAGGGAAATTCCAAGTGAACAGAAAAAGTTTGCACTCTTAGGTTTCCTCTGAGAAAATATGGGACTATAAGAAAATATATACAACTGCACAAGGATATAGGAAACAAAGAAACTAATGGTATGTAATTTACTAACTACTTACTTTTTCATTCATTAATTTGCCAGATGCTTTCAGTCATTCGCATTTTAACATTTTTTTGGTTGTACTGCTCATTCATTTTATTCATTTATTTAATGAGATATTTCTAAGCATTTTACATTTAAAGAATTACAGTTTGCAATGTTTTGAAATATTTAAGGTGGTATTAGAGGATATTATACATAATCTGAAATGTCAGTATTTTGACACAATAAAATGTCAGTTCTCATTGCAGTGAAATCCAAATTTCTTATCAGCAGAAAGGACAAGTTTGTAGTCACAAAGTGGATGGTTGGTTGATGAGGGGTGGCCAAGATTTGTGTAATTATGCAGAAATCCATGCAGGATGGGTTCTGTAAACACACTGGCATCTCCATAGTCTGACTAGAGGATGGGGCGGAGAGAAGGTGAGCAAGAAATAACCTTTTCTTAAGTACTCAGGTTCAAAAGAGACAGAGATCACTGTTGCCCCTTGTTGATGGTGTATGAATGGACATACTCAAATGCCACCTAGGCTGGTAAACTCAGCCTCCTTCCTGGCAGCATCCCTGTACTTTGAGGGAAGCACTTTTTCTCATGGACCAATAAATCAGTAAAACAGACTCAAATACTACTCTTTGGGATTGTACATTCTACCTAGAAAAATTTGTTAATAAAAATAAAGCAGTAAGTATAAGCAGTACTTTCTCATGTTGGAGATACATAAAGCTGGGAAGAAGTATAGTGAGTTGGGCCAGAGGGTTAGCTCAGTGGTTCCGGCGCCTGTCTTGCAAGCGCAAGGTCCTGAGTTCGATCCCCGGTAACCACATATAATGCTGGGTGTGGAGACACGCCCACCAACAATCAACACCGCATACCACAGTGCAGGATGTGGTGGCTCATGCCTGTAATCCCAGCACTCGGGAGGCAGAGGCAGGAGGATTGCTGAGTTCGTGGCGGCTTGCCTGGGCACCATAGTGAGTTCAGGGCCAGCCTGAACTACAAAGTGAGACCCTGTCTCAAAAAAAAAAAAAAAAGCAAAGAAGTATAGTGAGTACCAGTTATACGATTTGAAGTGGGTAATCCAGAAAGAGTTCAGCAGAGAGGAAGTATTGTGTAAGTAGATGCATAAGGTCAGAGTGTGGGCCTCCTGGAGTCTCAGGGGGAAGCATTTCCGTTGATGGATCAGCAAGTACAAAGAATATTGGGTGGGGCTGTGTCTTTAATTTCCAGGTCAGAAACAGGTGGGAAATGGAAGCAGGAGCATAAGTAAAGGAGGGATGGTAGCAGATGAGGATGGAAAAAAATAATAGGGTTTTGATCTTTCAGAGGATTTAGGAATGTATTCAGTTTGGGGCCTTATACCAGGAGACTGGGGGAAGTCATTAGAGGGTTATTAGCAGTGAAGTGAAAGATTTGATTGATGTTTTGAAAGTATTACTTGAGTTGTGTTGAAAATAGACTGGTGCAATAGGGCAGAAGCAGGGAGACCATTAGAAAGCTTTCTCAGTCAGAGGTGAGAAACGATGGCAGCTTAGCCTAGAGGTACTTAGGAGCAGCCGGATTCTGTGGTATTTTATAGACGAGCCAGGGGATCTGCTGCTGGGTTAGTGGTGACAAGCAGTGCAAGAGGTGAGACAAGGAGATGCGAGACTTCAGGGCAGAAATATCAGTTGGAAGAAGAGAATCTCCATTAAGTGAGATGAAGAAGACAGGAGAGGGATCACTCAGTTGTGGGAAAACCATATCACAACTTGACTTAGTGTGAGTTTTAGAGATCTAAACTAAAACAAGTAGGCAGTTGCATGCATGCCTGTGTTTCTTACTGGAGTGGGCAGGATACTTAAGGAATATATCTGGACATCCAGTTCTGAGAGGCTGCAATGTTTAGGGTGGGGAAATGTAGAGAAATCAGCAAAGAACAGAAAAGCAAGTTCAAGAAGAAGAAATCAGGAGAGTCTCTCTTGCACTGAGGAAACCAAGAAAGATGTGTTTTCAGGAGGGAATGAGTCACAGTATCATCTGCTGCTGATAGGTGAAATAAAATGAGAAATGGAAATGGGCTGGACATTTAGAAGCAAAGGCTTTAAAGGAGAAGTCATGGATAATATTGAAAAATAACAATTTATATTTGGGATGGAAAGGAAAACTGACTAGAATGGAGTAGAGAAAAATGGGAGCAGACACATGGGTGTCCATAGTCATATTTAATTATTTGAAGAATTATTTTTTCCCATAAAATGGAGCAAAAAAATGGGACATCAGTTAGGACAGGAAGTGGGGCTGACAAGGAAGGACTTTAAAAAAAACTGCAAAAGATAATGGTGTATTGGTAGAGGTTGGGGGTGAATTATAATGTGAGAAAGGGGAGGGGGATTAAAAAGCAGCCATCTGCTGGGCATGGTGTCTCACATCTGTAATCCCAAGCACTCAGGAGGCAGAGGCAGGAGGATTGCTGAGTTTGAGGCTTGCCTGGCTATGTAGTTAGCTCAGGGCCAGCCTGAACTGCAAAGCAAGATGCTGTCTCAAAAAAAAAATAAAAAATAAAAAGAAAGCAGCCGTCTTCATTGGTGAGAAAGATTGGATCATGTAAACTAGTGAAGCGCTTGTGATGTAGGCACAGGTTTATTATTAATGGTGCAGGATAAAAAGGGAGATACAAGATAAACTTGTGGGTATTATTTTCACACCTTCTTCATACCTCAGAAAATAAAACAATTAAGAAAAGAGAGGGGAAGGTGTAAAGTTATCATTTTAGGGAATGGATTAGTGATTGGGGAAGAGAAGTCTTCTCAAGTGGTTCTAAGTCATGCATACAAAGCAAAACTAATCGTCCTGGTGTTAATTTCTATCTAGACCTACTACTCACCTGGATGTCACCATGGCATTTATGGAAAATTATTTTTCAGTGAGGATGGTGTTTTATTTTCATCATTCCAATGTCACCAGAAAGGGTAAAGAAAAGAAAATGTATGATCAAATGAGTGATTAAACCTACTCAGCAGAGTCAATTGAGTAAAATAGGATTGATGACATAAGGAATTGAATGGATTCTACAAAGATTGGTAGATTAGTGTGTTTGAGAAATATATAGCATTATACAGTTATATTTTGGAAATACTGGAAATGGAAGTCAGAAAGTGGTGCTAAAATATGGAATGATTATTGTTGGTAATGGAAAGTTTAAAAATAATAATAGAAATTAATGGATAACTTGAATGCAGAACATAAGCATCAGAAAAGAGATAGTCAAAGATGGAAGAAGCTAAAGTGTCAGAAGGATCTGCAGATTTATTTAATAATGAGATCTATGAGTGAGAAGTGTAGATGTGACCTTGACTGTAGAATTAAAATCTGCCAGCTATGAATTTCCCTCTGGCATATTTCAAATGAGTCATTTAAAAATTTCTGTTTTGGTAGTCTATTGAAGTTAGCTCTGAGTTATTGTTCAAATGAAAATGTTTTTATCTTGGCTTTATTTTTGTGAAGATGTTTTCATGGGTATAGTATTGTTGGTTGATATTTATGTTCTCTTGGACATTGAAATTTTTGTTCCCTTGCCTTCTGGCTCGTGCTATCTAGCAACTGGTAGTTTAATTATCGTTTATTATATATAACCTGTTTCCATACTGGTGTTTTAAAAATTCTATGATTTTGATATTCTGCAGTGTTAGTGGATGTATTCTAGTTGTGGGTTTTGCAACTCTCTGACTGTGATCACTGGTATTTTTTGTCAGTCCCACGCAGGTTCTCTGCTCGCCTTCTCTCCATTTTCTGTGAGCTCTTTGAATGCTCAGTGCTTCAGTTGGAAGCTGCAACTGTTATTCTTTGTTTAAAATGCTGTCATTATACTTACACTCCATATATCTGTACTTCATTTCTTGTATTAAGATTTATTTTTCCATTTTCTGATTTTGTTTTCTGGGGAATTAATAATCTTAGAGTGTTATACTTTTCATATTCATAGAGTTATTTGGTTCTTGATCAGATTTCTCTGGTCAGTTTTGTTGGTTATTTTTTATCTTATTCCTATTTTCAGTCTTGTCACTGATCTTTGCACATATACTAAGTCTGGATGATATAGGATTTCTGTATCACAAATACAATAAATGCAGCCTTTGGGGGATCCAACTGGTTATTGGTCCTGCTTAGAATTGCTCACAATACTTAATATTCTCATTTATGTTTATTTTTTAAAACTATGAGTTCATATGTCTTCAGTATTTGATCTTTTGGGGGTAATTTTGTAGGCTAAAGTGACATTGTCTTTAGATAAGTCACACAAAGCTTTCATTTAACTAGAGGACTTACAACATAGAACCACCTTATATTATATGTAGAGTCTGAGTTTTTTTTTATGTGAGGAGGGTACAAGGGTATAGTATATTCTTTCATCAAAGAAGAGTGAAAACTTGGGTAGAATTATCAGTTAACTCTACCTTTTTCTCCACTTTGAACTGTTTGGCAAACAAAGGAAGGGGATGCAACTAGAGCCTTTGCAGTAAGTTCTAGTCTCCTGTGAACCTGACAGCACAAGGTGAACTACTAAATAAGAATGATATTTAGAGAAGAAGCTGAGCTTGGGCCTGATCCATGCTACACTTGGCAGCAAAAACAGCAGACCTGACTTTGCCATACCTTTTATTTCCTCAGACCAGAGGACTCAAAAGAACTAGAGGGGATGGCAGACACTGGCAATAGTCCTTGAGGAATTATGTAGATGAAGATCCTATAGGGCAGGGCAAATGCCAGCAATAGTCCTTGAGGGATTATTTAGATCCTGGTGTAGTTTTGCCCTGGAGCATCACAGCATGTGGCTTACCACCTTTCCCAGTCCCTGTTGCTATCAGAAGTGACAACTAGTTAAGTCCTCAAGTCTGTCTGCAGGCAGGAAAGCTTTGCCCAGTCATCATCTGTTTGTGCACTTAATTTCCCCTATTTGTGTGTCAAGAATCCAGGATTCCCATAAAGCCTCTTAACTGGCCTTCTTCCTGGCCCCTCAAAGGCCTGGCCTTTTCTAACTCAGACCCTAGGTTAGGAGCAACTGGCGTATAGACTGAGGAAGACTCTCAGTCATTGCTAATTTACTACTGTGAAAACTCACATCACTTCTGAGAATTCCTTTTACTTTTTTGCTACCACTGTCATGTATGAAAAATGATTAACTAATGTCTTCTATTTCAAAATATGTAAACTGGAAAGAAGGGGTGGCATGTTCTGTAAATGTTTACTCAAAAGTTAAAGAAATGTAGTCATATTTTGCATATAAGTTTTACATTTGTTTTTTTCAAGAGATTTTGTATATTTATGCTGGCAATTTTTTACCATGTTTTTCAAGTTCTCTTTCTTATCTAGTCATTTCTACATGTAACTTTGTTAATAATTTTGTTTTCTTCCTCATATAGACCAATTAAATTTTTATATAGCTAGAGATGTTGATCTTTCTTTTCCTATTCTCTACTTTTGATGCTATGCCTAGAAATTTGCATCCATCAGTGTCTTACAACTATTTGTCTCTTCTATCTTAATAATTCTTTCTGGAATTTATTTTCCACAGCTCATTCTCTGTGTTGTAAACAAATGATTTTTATATGCTGTTATCAGTCTTACATATCATAGTTCTGTTTTAAAAGCTTTATATTCTATTCTTTTTATTTTATATTTATAAAATACTCTTCTAGTGAAAAATAATTTAATTTAAATCAATTGAATCAGACATCACAAGCCTTCTGATTTTTCTTTCTTCTTCAATCATGTACTTATTAGTATTTTTAAAAGAAATATTGAGTGTCAACTTGAGGTACATGAGCGAGTAAAAAAATAAAAAGTTCAGCCAGGTGTGGTGGCTCACACCTGTAATCCCAACACTCAGGAGGCAGAGACAGGAGGATTGCTGAGTTTGAGGCTTGCCTGGGCTACAGAGTGAGCTCAGAGCCAGCCTGAACTACAAAGCAAGACCCTAGCTCAAAAAAAAAAAATCAGTAGGCAAAAAGAGCCATGAGACTTGTAAATGTTTTTATTAAGAATGATGAAATTAAAAAAAAAAGAATGATGAAATTTGTCTGAAGGTTTGAAGCTGGGGAATAGCACAGGCAAATCTGCCTTTTAAACAAAACCCCTCACACCTGCTGTTGTGGCGCTAAACCCTGGGAGGGACAGGCTGTGATGTGAGTGCGGCAGCATTGCTGGAAAGAAGGGTGCCCAGTGTCTAGGGACAGCCTTCAAGGTGATCTAGTGCTCTGAGACAGGAAGGGAGAGAAGGGGGAGAGAATGCAACTGTGCCCATCCTCTTTCCTGAGCTTCTGGAAGGTGCAGTTGACACTCTCTCTGGTAAGTTCTGGGCCTTGTTTCTAGGGTGGGATTAGTAATGTGGTGGGAAACTTTTTGAACTATTTACGTGTTGAACAGTGGTGAAGACACACTTCATCTCATTTCTGCTCCCAACTTTACCCGTATTCTGAACTGAAGTTGCTATCATCTATCATCCAAACTATATCAGTGATTCCCAACATGTCTCCCTGGCACCGACCCCTCTGGCCAGGGCCTCCACCTCAAGGCAGAGGTGATGCCTTCCATGTTTAAGGCTTTGCTCCCTTTTCCCCTTCTTTGGAAGGCTTCTCTCACTCTACAAGGATGCTGCTCATTCTGAGTATCACTGATGTCCTCTAATATCTTTCCTTGTTGATTGTCCATACTACTATATGTTTTTTGAATATATTAGAGCCTAGAATCATGATCCTGGGGATTGGATACAAGGAAACTCACTTATGCCTCTTATAAGTTTTGTGATGCTGAGCAGATCAACTGCTCTAAATTATTTTTTCTCTATTGAGAATAGATGTAATAACAAAGAGCTTGTTTGCTCTAAGGGTAGAAATAAGATTGGCCCTGTATCAGACCTGGAAGGTGGTTAATAAATGATAGTGATTACTGATGTTGTCTCCAGAGCTATTTCTTGTGCTCTCTTGGCCACCTGTACAAGAATGTCTGGTTCCATGAGCATACAAGCATTGTACTCACAACTGTTACTACAGATCTATGATAAAATAGAATTGAGTAAGTGAATAGAACTTTTGCAATGTAGTTATTTTTTTTTCTTGTTTCCTACTGTGTTCCATGAGGTGTAGAAGGTGGTGTCCTCTCCCATGAGTCCTTCCAACCTGAACTGCAAAATTTTAAAAATTTGCACCAGTTTTATTCACCCTGTGGTCAATAATTTTGGAGTTTATGAGTAAGTCAAAGGTACAGAAGGAGACATCTTAAGTAATGTTGTAAATGATGATTTCAAGAATGTACTTTAATTTTTATTGAATATCATCTAAATAGTAGTTTTGCTTTTATTTTAGCATTGTGTATATTTGTGTTTGGAAAAATGAGTACAATAATTTCCAGTAGAAACTTTGTCCATCCGGGTTTCCTGGTGTCAGGCTGACTAACTGGCTGTGCTCTTTGTTAGATGGGCTTTGGATTGATGATGACTGGATTAATTCACCTGTAGCCAGTATCTGATGTGCAGAAATGGAGGAAGCAGATCTAGAATCTCCACTCAGCCTCCTTCTTCCAATGACTGACTCTGAGAAGCTTGGACCAGGCAGGTGGTAGATCTTCCTAACTCTGATTGTTTCTTCCTTCCACTTTTGAAATCATATCTTATTGGAAAGAATTCATTCTTTAAGGTCATGCGCTCTTGGACCTATTTCTCATCTTGAAATAATTTCATTTGTTCTTTGAACTCATTAGTACTATTTAATTTTGGAGTGTATGTATATTTGACTATTAAGATATTTTTAAAAATAAGCAAGGCAATTGAGTTTTCATTTTCGCCTTGAAAAACTTGGAGAATTTTGTTTTTCCATTTCAAGGTCTGCAATGTTAAATTTTCCCCAGAGAGTGTTGGCTGTTCTCATGTTCCTCCTGACCTTCCATTCCCATGCTCAGTATTATTGCTGTTATCATATCCCATATCCATCAGAAAATAGAATCAGGCTTTTTTAAAATTTAAAAAAGTCCATTTGTAGGGCCGGAGATTTAGCTCAGTGGTTCCGGCACCTGCCTCACAAGCACAAGGTACTTTGATCCTGGTAACCACATAGAATGCTGGGCATGGAGACTCACGCCGACCAACAATCAATACCACATACCACAGTGCTGGGCGCGGTGGCTCAGGCCTGTAATCCCAGCACTCCAGGGGCAGAGACAGGAGGATTGCTGAGTTCCAGGTTTGTGTGGGCTACATAGTGAGCTCAGGGCTAGCCTGAACTACAAAGCAAGACCCTGTCTCAAAAAAAAAAAAAGTCCACTTGTGTGAGTAGAGGGACCTTGATAAACATTTGTGTCTCCCAAGGGTCTCATGTTGTTGGTAGATCTTTACCTGGGTCCCCCTTTTCTCACTACCAGCTCAAAACTTCCCCTATAAAGGAAAGGATCTTCTCTCCCTTACTATCCATCTTTGATAATTTTGTATTAATTGATTTACAAAAATGTAAAAAACAACTATGGAAAATAGTAAACTGGTGGCTATAAATTATATTACTGTTTCTTCCTCCTTGCTTTTCATGAGATGGCCTCACATTGTGGCTGTTGACAGCTAGTAAGTGTACCGCTCTTGGGCTTGTGCGTCAGCAGAGCTTACTGTGCTGTTAGCATCCTGGGAAATCCTTTTTGTCTCTTGAAAGGTTTCTTTTCCCTGACTAGAGTCCCACAGTAGCAGCAACCACTGAGAGCTTAGTGTGGCCGATTCCTCTGTCTTCTCCCTGGACTGAAACCTCATGTGGCTTTGCGGGTAGGGAGGGCTGCTGGACTGCCAAGGCAGTGGGAAACACATGAGCTAGTGAGACAGGAGAGTGAGGGAACTCTGTCTTTCTCCATTTTGCTGGTGTTCCTGGGAAGAAGTAGCACTGCCCAGAAGTGGAAGAGAAGCCAGTAGTGGAGGGGAAGTATTGAAAAACAGTGTGCTTGACACACTCTTTGGAAATTGTGGTCTCTTCCTTTGTAGTGGTATTTGAACCCCATCTGTTGCTGCAGCCGGGTAAGTCAGGGCCTCTGGTGGGTCAGGTCTGAGTTGCCTGACCACTGACAGCCCTCTGGATTAAAGCTGGATTTTGTCATTGAGCCACTCTGTGCAGCCGCACCCATCCAGACTGGAGACCTAGACACCGCAGCTGTCTTAGCACACCCTCCCTTCCGTCCTGGGAGCCTCTTGGCCTGTCACTTCACTCTTTGATGTCTCAGTCTCTTCCTGAGTTACAAATGAAAAGTGCTACATTGGATAATCTGAAAATTCCCATACTTCCAATAGTTCAGTTCTTCTATGTTTCTACATTTACTTTTTTCATCCATTTGATGGAAATATCCGTGGCTGCTCTGCCATTTTTTTGTTGCTAACTATTGCTAGAAATGCATTTTATGTTTATCATTTTATAGTCTCGAGTTCCTGATTTTTCTTTATTTTATAACAAGACACGAATGTAAAAAATGTAAATTGGAATTTTACAAATGTCTTAGCTCAGAGTAGCAGAGGAAAAGTAATTGGAAGAAGTCTGAGGTGAAAATGTGCGAACATATTTCTAACAGAAATTACTCTGTTCTACTGGTAAGCAATCTCTGCTCTAGTTGTTTAGAGACAATCAATATATATTTTTCGTGGCGGCAAGGAATAAATTTTTCCATTTTTCTTTTTTGGGTCACATAATATGTTGTTTTCTAAGAATAGTAACTTGGTGTCCATTGTAAAAACCTATCAGCCCATGTGTTGTATATATCATGATACAGCACTTTGGATAGAGGGCAGTTTAAAGGCCAATACAGTTCTTCTCTTGGTGTCCATGAGGTATTGTTTCTGTGACCTTTGTAGATATCAAAATTAGTACATCTTTGAATGCATCGGGGAAAATGGTATAGCATTTATATATGACCTGTTTGCATCCCCACGTGCTCAGAATCACCTCTAGATGACTTATAATAACTAAATATTTACACGTTTTAAAACAGTTCTGTGCATGGAGTTACTTACAGAATGACGAGGGAAGTTGTCCACGTTCAGTACTTAATCCAAAATCGCTTGGATTCCCATGCACAGACCCACCGCATACAAAGGGCCAGTGTTACTTAGGAACTGAAGAGAGAACAATCATGTGTTGGGTTGCTGATGTGGTACAGCAGCAAAGCCCTTGTCTAGAGTGCTCACGGTCCTGAGCTTCATGTCAAGACTTCCACTGTGTTTGATCTTCAGTCTGTGACTCTTCTATTGTCTTACATCATGGAAATTTTATTTCTTTTTACAACAACCTCGCTGACAGAAGGAAATAATCCTGCTGTAAACAGTTTTGAATTTCTTAAAGTGACTCTCTTCCCTGTCATTCTGATTGCACTTCATACTTCAGTCATGGTGGCAGAGAAGAAATTCTACCTCTTGTCAACAGGACACATAATTTTTTTTCTATCAGGCTTTTATGGATAAGGAAATTAAAATGACATATTATGGTTTGGAGCTTCTTCAGTAATTATAAATGACTTAATAGGAAAGATTATTAAACCAAGACCCTAATAGTTTGTATTTTTCTCAACTTTGTACTCATGATCCCAGGAAATCATCTAAGATCAATTCTGATTTGCTCACTTCACCTTATAGGGCTTGTGTGGAGTCCACTGAGCTGAAATAATATGAAAGAATTTTTCCAATTGGTAAACTATTGAAATTTAATTGTATTATAAGATATATTATTACAAAATAATGGATTTAATGTGAAAGATGTTCTCAATGCAATGTAATACACAATTAAAATCTTCACACTTAACAAACATAAAGAAATCACTCTCACTTGATGGGAATTTGTGTTGTTTCCAAGAAGATGTGTTTATTTTTTTATTTTTTTATTTTTTTTTTATTTTGAGACAGCATCTCACTTTGTAGTTCAGGCTAGCCCCTGAGCTCATTATGTAGCCCAGGCAAGCCTGAAACTCAGCAATCCTCCTGCCTTTGCCTCCTGAGTTCTGGAGTTATAGCCATGACCCAGTGTGCTCAGCATTGTGGAATGTGGTTCTGGAATGTGAGTCACCACACCCAGTAATGTTGTATGTGGTTACTGGGGATCCACGAAGGAACCTTGTGCTTGCTGGGCAGGCACTGGAACCCCTGAGCTAAATCTCCTGTTGAAGATATGTTTGTAAATAAAATGGAGTATTACTCTGCCAAGAAGAATGATAAGTTTAGTTACTCATACTCAAATGGATATACCTTGGGGATATACTCATAAGTGAAATGAATAGGTCGCAGATGTGTAAATACTGTATCTTTTCTCTGATATGAGAAACTGAAGATGTAAATGAATTATAGAATGTGTGATACCTATTGAAAATTGAAAATATTAAAAGGAAAAAAGGGGTTAGGGGTAAGTAATATGGGGAAAGAAAAAAATGTGGTGGTATAAAAAAGGAAACAAAGCTTATGTATATAGGAGGTGGGGGATTTATATGTTGGGCAATGGAATGGGAAAAATGAGAATTAAGTCATGTCATACACTGGTACAAATTCTCAATGGTGAGTGTGATTGTGATGTGGGTATTAAATGTACCAGTGAAGATTCAAATCTTAAAAAAAAGAGAGAGAGAGCACTCTCAATGGAGGAAAGATAGCCTCTTTAACACAGGGTACTGGAAAAAATTGGCTTCACCTTGCCAGAGAATAAAGCTAGATTTATCTCTTTCTCCATGCACCAAACTAAAATCAAAGTGCATTAGAAATCTAAATATTAAAACAGAAACACTAAGCCTGCTGCAAAACAGGTTAGGTAGACCTTGGAGACACTGGGTTAGGGAAGACTTTAAAAACAAAACCTCTGTACCATGGGAGCTGTTGTGGTCAAGATCCATGTTAAGACTGAATTACTCCCAAACATCGACCTCACAACTTCCCGGATTCACACACTCTCATATACACTGCCTCACTATTTGACATGTAAGGACTCATACCCTGAAATCTTTGTGTGTAGAATCTGAGCAGCAGTAGAGACAAATTAAATTTTCATTCCAAAACAATCACCTGTTTTAATATAGCTTATCATGCTAATTTTTCTTCTAAATATTGGATTTTCACAGTCTTTTAGACTCACTGACTTTCTTCAAAGGAATTTCTATTTCTGTGGAAGTGTATTTACTCGAAACTGAGGGGGGAATTGAGAGCAATAATGAAAAATCTATTTAAAAAGCACAAGCAAAGGATTCTTATTAGAAAAAAAAAGTATATACACAATTTACAGCACACTATATTCTCTCACCAGGCCTGGCTCACAATTAAACCCTTTTGCTAACAGGCTGAAGTGTGTTGGTTTTGATTTTAATGCTGATGTTTCTGTGCAAAGTATTGTATGCCATTGTTGCAGAAAAGGTGGCTGAGATTCCATGAAGTGAAAGATGCACAAATGACACATTGTGTCAGTTTGTACCACATTATCTGTCCTTCTGTATTGTCATAGTAATCATATTAATTTTGCTGGGGTTCCATATCTGACCTGTAGTACATGTTCAATAAACATGTGTTGAATTACTGACAAATTGTAAAAGAACAATGTCAGAGAGTCACCTCTACAAATGAAAACATATCTAATCATTTAAGGTTTTTTGGTTTGTTTTTCTCCTAACAGTTACCCTCCGCCCCAGAGCATTGGTACACAGGCCTTCTGGTCTTTCTTAATTCTGCAGTTTGATGATCTGTCTGATTAAAAAAAATCTTATCATCTCAACCCTGAATAGGTCTGTCTATTTATTTATTTATTTATTTATTTATTTATTTATTTATTTATTTATTTATTTATTTATTGAGACAGGATCTGGCTTTGTAGTTCACACTGGCCCTGAGCTCACTATGTAACCCAGGCAAGTCTTGAACTCAGCCATCAACCTGCCTCTGCCTTCCAAGTGCTGAGATCACAGGCATGAGTCACCACACCCAGCACTGTGATGTGTGGTGTTGATTGCTGATGGGTATGAGTCACCACACCCGGTAGTGTTGTATGTGGGGTTTCTGGGAATCGAACCAAGAACTTTGCCCTTGCCAGGCAGGCGCCAAAACCACTGAGCTAAATCTGAAGCCCAACTCTGAATAGTTTTGAAGATTAGAACTTAAGTTGGTCCCTAGTTTACTTTCTTCATGCCGAAATTTAAATATTCCAATTTCAGTTTAAAATTCCTTAAATATTTGTTTTCTGTTATGATAGTGTTTTGATAGTGTTTCAATCTTTTCATATTTTAACAGCTTATAATTTAAAAGCATCATTATATTCAAGAAAGAATTAAAAGCCTCATATTACAGTGATATATGTGTAGCTATATTGATAGCAGCACAGTTTGTAATAGCTAAATCTTGGAAACACCTCAGATGCTCTTCAACCAGTGAGTGGGTAAAGAAGATGTAGTTTTGTATAAAATGGAGCATTACTCAGCCATAGTGAAGGCTAAATTTGAGACATTTATAGCTGAAAGGATGCACCACACTCAACAAGGCCATGCTCATAAGTGAAAGAAATAAGACACAGATGTGTAAATACTGTATGATTTCTCTAGTATAAGAAACTGAAAGTGTAAATCAAGACCAAAATATGTAACAGCTACTATGAAATAGAAAATGTTCAAGGGGGAATGGGAACTAGAAAGTAAGGTGATGAAAATCAAAGAAGGGGAAGAATAAATGTGATGGTAAAAGGAAAATATAGAAACAAAGTTTGTGTATATAGGTGGTGTGTTAGGCTTGGGGAGGGAAGAGGAATGAGAAAAAATAGAAATCAAGATACATCATGTACAGGCACAAATTCTTAATGATGAACATGATCTTTTTCTATATAAAAAAGATTAGAATTAAACTCACAGTATATGTCATGCTTTTTTTTTCAGTTTCTTTGATTATGCCTTTGTTGTGCTTTTTGTTTGTTTGTTTTAGTATTGGGCATTAATCTTAGAACCTTGCATTTGTGAGGCAGGCACCAGAATCCCCAGCTCTGACCATGTTTTTCACAAGTTAATGGAACTGTTCTTTTTTTTTTTTTTGATACAGGGTCTCACTTTGTAGTTCAGGCTGGCCCTGAGCTCACTATTGTAGCCCAGGCAAACCTGGAACTCAGCAATCCTCCTGTCTCTGCCTCCTGAGTGCTGGGATTACAGGTGTGAGCCACCACACCCAGCACCTGAAACATTCTTTAATGATGTGCCTGTGATTGAGTAAAGAACAAAAATGTTCTTCTTCACATATATCCATGTATGCATTCATTTCCTATGTGTTATATTTATATTGCTTGTCTTTCATACACATATAATCATTCACTTTCTGGCTTGCACATGAGCCTGGGGATCTGTCTGGCTGCTTCATTGTCATGTGCTATTCTACTTCCTTTGGGATGGGTGCAGGGAGGGCAGGAGCAAGGGAGCCTTGTTGTGGTTCTCCGCTGGTGACCTGTGCTGGGTGTGCTTCGCCAGAGCCTGTGTCCCTGGTAGATCTTTGTGGACTGTACGGACTCCAGAAACACACAACTTTTGGTCTCATATAAGATCCCATCTGCTGATGTACCGCAGGGCCCTTCCCTTTCCCAAGGCTGAGAGTCATTCCAGCGTGTTGTTGTGTTCTTTCTGTACCACGGAAATCAATGCTGTAGGCAGTGATGACACACCTGCGGCACATGTGTCACAGCCAGCTCTTTGTTACCATTGAAAGTTCTAAAAGGTTTGCCATCATGGCTCTAGGGCAGAGGAGACCGGGACAGCTGACCCCAGACCCTTGGACACATGCTTTCTTGTGCAGCACGGTCAGTAATCTTGCCCAGCTGGCTGGCAGCATTGTTTAGATCCAATTTGTAGATATTTGTGTCTCCAGATTCACTAAGATGATTTCCAAGTAATGTTGTAAATCAGCATACAAAAATAATTTGTGTATTCCATCCTAGCCGGACGCCAAGAATGCTCATCCACTTGTAGGTCTTAAGCACTAAATGTGTAGAAAGGCAGACATTACATAATACTAGTACCAATTTTATCTCTCACTTAGATGTTCTTAAGTTATTCTCAACTTGAAGTTTAAAAATAACAAGTTAACACTCCTGCGAGCAGTGGAGTATTTCTATATCATTCCTAAATGAGGTCTATGAACTCTTGCCTGAAAACTGAAGTTAGTTGGATTGTTTATCTAGGAAAATTATTATTATTATTATTATTATTGTTATTATTTTAGGAAAGAAGAAACCGAAGTCTTTATTTGAAGATAGCATGATTATATACATAGGAATTAGTACATAAAATTTTGATAGGGGATTTCACAGGATAGGCAGGTGAATTTGGGAAAAATACTACCTTCTTAGCAGTATTAAGTTGGTTTTTTTTGTTTGTTTGTTTTTGTTTTTGAGACAGGGTCTCGCTTTGTAGTTCAGGCTGGCTCCGAGCTCACTATGTAGTCCAGGCAAACCTTGAATTTAGCAATCCTCCTGTCTTTGCCTGCTGAGTGCTGGGATTACAGGTGTGAGCCACCACACCCGGCTAGTATTAAGTTTTTCAATCCATCCCTTAGGATGTCTTTCCATTTGTTTTCACCTTTAATTTCTTTCAACAATATTACATAATTTTCAGTGTGCAAGACTTATGTTGTGTTAATTTGTTCTTATGTATTTTATTCTTTTTAATGCTAGTGAGATTTTTGCAACTAACTCATTTTTTTGGTTATTTAAGTATATAGAAATGCAAATTATTATTATTATTATTTTGAAACATGGTTTCGCTTTATAGTTCAGGCTGGCCCTGAGCTCACTATATAGCTTAGGCAAGCCTTGAACTCAACAATCCTCCTACCTCTGCCTTCTGAATGCTGGGATTACAGGTGTGAACCATCATGCTCAGCATTGTGATGTGTGGTACTGATTGCTGGTGGGTGTGAGTCACCATGCCCGGTATTGTTCGATGTGGTACCGGGATCAAAACAGGAACTCTGTGTTTGCTAGGCAGGTGTCAGAACCACTGAGCTAAATCTCTGGCCCTACAAATTATTTTTATATATTGGAAGTTTTTCACAGTCACAGAGAATTAATTCTTGATAATGCCAACTATTTTAACTGAAGTTTTAGAATCCAGATGTTGGATTCCACATTATTTTCATTTCTGTCTAATTTTTATTGTAAAGAATACTTTCTATTATCATCTCATCTTGAGTGTGTGTGTGTGTGTGCATGTGTGTGTGTGTGCACGTGCGTGCAATGTTTTTGATTTTCTCATACTAGTTCCCTTCTGGCCAAGAGCTGAAGTGAACAGGCATTATGTTTTTCAGAGGGGTACCACCACTTCTGAACTGTTACACCCCAAAAGCTATCAACAGAGACAGGTGCAAGGCAGCTGTTCCAGGGACCCGACAGTTACTGAAATGCTGCACTCAAGAGTCTCTGTCATTTCCTTTGAACTGTACTTTCCTTGGTCATTTGACACTGGCTCAGCCCTCAGGGACACAAGCCTTAAATGAAAGCAAACCTTTTTCTTTTTTTTTTTTTTTTGAGACAGGGTCTCGCTTTATAGTTCAGGCTGGCTCTGAGCTCACTATGTAGTCCAGGCAGGCCTCGAACTCAGCAATCCTCCTGTCTCTGCCTCCCAAGTGCTGGGATTACAGGCGTGTACCACCACGCCCGGCAAAGCAAGCTTTTTCCCTTGGTTACCATCCTTATGTACTGATCTTTTTGGAGCAGCACACAGTGTGAGTATTTCCTAAATGAAAAGGTACTTAAGTAGAGGAGTGGAGAACAGTAGTTTTTCAGTTTGTAAATACTGGGATTTCAGGAATCATTTAATAAGGAGAAACCACCCTTCCTTTTATGGTTTTAAGGAAATGACAACAATG
This sequence comes from Thryonomys swinderianus, assembly GCA_004025085.1. NCBI lineage: Eukaryota > Metazoa > Chordata > Mammalia > Rodentia > Thryonomyidae > Thryonomys > Thryonomys swinderianus. Next base: position 40,382 of record PVIC010002982.1, read on the forward strand.
TGACTTATGCTCATATAGAATTTCACGGTCTGAGGCACTCTTTAGTCATTACTGTATAATATCTCCCTTGATTTTCTGTAATCTTCTATAAGATGCAGAAGTCTGATGAGCATAGCTTGTGTATTTTTTTTGAAAAAATATATGAGGGTCAAAGGTGCTTATTTTAGTAACATGTCATTAACTTCCTCCATTCATTGAAGTGTATTAAGCATACAGTGCACACAGACAGAATTTATGTTAAAGTGATCTGCAAGTAGACCTATTCCCAGGCCACAAGAAACTTAGAAGTCAGTAGAAAAGAAATCTATCATATCTGCTCTTGTCACATGCATCATATAAGCTGTTATTGTGACTATAAAAATGTACAAAGCGTGGCCATGAGTAATGATGTATGGTCATGATTACAGCAGACTGGGAGGCTGAGGCAGGATAATTGTAAGTCTGAGCCCAAGCTGGGACACTTCGTAATAACCTGTCTCAAAATATAATTTTCAAAAAGGAGGGTTAGTGATATAACCCAGTGTGAAGGCCTTAGGTTTCATTCCCAGTACAACAAAGACAGACACAGAAACAAAACCAAAAAATTACAGGGTGCTTTGGAAACAGATAAGAGGGACTTCAAGAGAGCCTTCTCAGAGACAGTACTATTAGCACTAAAATTTAAAGATGAAAATGAATTGACCCAATGAAAGAACAGCTTTGGGAATTGCTGAGGGATGGGAGAGAATGTCCCTTGGTGACGAAGTACATCGCCACAATGAGAGTCGATGGGTCAAAGCCGGTCATGCTGGGCCTTTTAGTCACCTAACACATTTTGGTCTTTATCCTTGAATCAGGAAGTGTGGAATGAAACAGTCCAATTTGTGTATTTAAAAATCACTCTGAGCCAGGCGTGGTGGCTCAAGCCTGTAATCCCAGCACTTGGGAGGCAGAGACAGGAGGATTGCTGAGTTCGAGGCTTGCCTGGGCTCCATAGTGAGCTCAGGGCCAGCCTGAACTATAAAGCGAGACCTTGTCTCAAAAAAAAAAAAAAATCACTCTGAATTCTCTAAAAATGTAACAGCACTTTATAATAGTCTTATAAAAATTAAAATATGTGGGCCGGAGGATTAGCTCAGTGGTTCCGGTGCCTGCCTTGCAAGCGCAAGGTCCTGAGTTCGATCCTGGTAACCACATATAATGCTGGGCGTGGAGACACACCCACCAATAATCAACACCGCATACCACAATGCCGGATGTGGTGGCTCACACCTGTAATCCCAGCACTCGGGAGGCAGAGACAGGAGGATTGCTGAGTTTGCGGCGGCTTGCCTGAGCACTATAGTGAGCTCAGGGCCAGCCTGAACTACAAAGCGAGACCCTGTCTCAAAAAGCAAAACAAAAAAAAAAAAATTAAAACATGTTCCCCAACTAAACAAGAAGTAAATTTGAGGGACCTTTGTTCACAGAAGTGTTTTATTGGATCAGGGTTTTCAAACATTCTAAGTAGAAACACAAAGAGCTTCATACAGTTGGTGGTGGTGCTAAGATGGTGATCCTTGTGTGCAAGAGGAACTTCCTCTTCTTGCTCTTTTCCTACCCAGAGGGTGTCTGTCATTCATTGTGGCTAAGGTCGCTGTGCAGATCTGCACAGGACATGTGGGCTGACTGGGGCATGGGTGCTAGTAGCCAGCGCTTGGCCTTATGTAACACTGGCATTATACCCAGGCCACAGGAAAAAGCCTGCTCCCCATGCCTGAAAAGAAGCAGAGAGAAATAAGGAGTGGTCATCTCAAGATTGGTGACTGTGGCCTGGTTCCTGTAGTAGGAAGCTTCCTCAATGCATTTCAATGGCCTGGGTCTTGGTTTTGTGTAAATAGTTCACGGAAAGGGCCTGCCTGGTTCCTCCTGCCAGTATGGACCACCTGCTGAACAGAGGCTGAGGATGAGTGGAGGCCAACCTCCTCCTCTCTCTTGCTGTGTGTAACAGGAGCCTTGAAGTGCTTTCTCCTTCCTTCTAAACGGTAGCCAGTCATTTTGATGAGCATTTTCATCTTGCTAGGATGGCTGCATCAGATAATTAAGCCAAGGGGTTGATTTTTAAGCCAGTGACCTTGAGGTGCAGGTTGACTTTCGACTAAGGTGAATTTCTTCAGAAAGTGCCAAAGAAGACACATGGAAGGCATCACACACCTGTTGTCACCCTGGGCACAGCAATGGGTTCAAATGAACATATTTACCTTTCAAAAGCACTATATAGTATTAAGTAAGAGGTGAGGAAATTCAGGTTAGAGAATTTAAATAATTTAAATATTAATACATAAGATCATACAAGCAGTGAGGACAGGATCTGGACAAGATATGGATCTCCAAACTAGGATCTATTCTTGCTTGATTAAATGAAGTAATTTAAAGTTGATATTTAATGTTAGTTTATTTTTGCAGGCTTTTATCCAAAAAATTAATTCTTACTGGTAGAAAACTTATAATCCATGCTAAAAACATATTTAATTGGGATACAGGGTAGAGCTCAATAGTAAAGCACCTGCCTAGCCTACACCAGGTCCTGCGGTTGATTTCCAGGACCTCAAAGGGAGCAAAGACACAAACAGATAGTATTTAATGCTGATAGAGAAGTTTCTATTGAAACAAATTTAAAGAAATCTGCTATGATAAAGTGATAGAAACTACTGTTGAAAATAGGATGGTTAGCTTACCTTGTTTTGCAAAAGACACAGAAACATCAACTGTCTTTCTTCCAGTGTTGTGTTGGTGCAGTGAGAGAAGAGATTCTCCTCTCTAATTAATAGTCTGTCAAAATCCAGGAAAATCATATGATACCTCTGAGATCTTTCTACTGAGTACGTGTGTATTTGATTAAACGCCATCTGGAAGGAGTCTCATTATCTAAGAAAAAAACATCTTAGTTCTTAAACATACTTTACATGTGTCAAGAAATACGTTGGTCAAATTAGGAAGCAAAGTACATGGGCTGAGCTGAAGCCTGGCTGCAAACAGCTGCTTCCACATCTCCCTGTTTAGCCAGGGAATTTGACTGATGGAGCCCACAGCTGCCTCCTTGTCTGCCCACCAGTAATGATTTGTTACCTTTGAAGCATGGAGAAGCCTTTCGTGGTCACTAGGGGGAAATGAGCCAGTTGAATGCATGAAAAGACGGAGCCAGTACATTAAAGAAGGAGTGAAAGAGGGATGAAGCAGAGATTAAAGAGTCCTTGCTATTTTATCTGTCTTACATTAAATTTAGTAACATCAGAAAATAAAATCTGAAGAAAATGTGAGTGAATGTTCTCTTCCCTAGATTTGGGGGATTTTTTTCTAATTACTGGAGTAAAGTCAAAACTTTGAAAGAAAATATCAGTGAGTTTAATCAAACAAAATTATAAAACGTCATTGTGTCAAATGAAGATAAATACAATGAAACATAGATGACTGAATTGGAAAATAATGATAACATACTCAATTTAGGTTTAAATGTATATTATAAAAGCTTATAGTTTAATAAGCAAATTACAAATGATATAAAAAAATTAAGGTTGTGATTAAGCAGGTCATAGAAAAAAATAAAACTTTCAAAGGCACAAATGAAAAACATGCCTAGTTAGAATCAAGCAGATGAAAATAGTATTTTTGGTTATCAAGTTAATATATTTTTACAACACAATACCCATTGTTTATGTAGTTAGTAACATGATAATATGTATCGTCTATAAAATGTAGTTATTTCTTTAGAGACATTTGGGAATCTGTTCTAAAATTCATCAGGCATATACACAAAGATTTCATTTCATAGAGTCTAATAAAATTATTTTTAATAGTGAAATACTTGAAATTAATGGATTCTCAACCAATAGGAGATCAACTTCTTATAATTGGTACTCTCTGTCTCTCTAATATCCTGTAATAACACTTTGTAATTCTCAGCAGACATACTAATTATTCTCATTCATTTATTGAATAAGTAAATTTGTATAGTATTGAATGCCACTGCCTACTCAAGACCCAGGGAATCAACTCGTGAACAAGGAGAGAAAAATTCACAGCACAGTGGAGAAATGAGTGATTAACAAAAAGGTTACAAATAAGTAAAGCATTATATCTATCACATGGAGAAAAGTACTGTTATGCAATGGTAAGCAGGGAGAGAGAGAATGAGCAAGGGGTGGGGCACCTGAATTGAGGGGTAGAAGCTGGGTGGTGTTAGAGAGAAGGGCATAATAGACCAAAGAGACAAAAAACTAAAGCCTTGACAAGGTTCTTCCTGGATATGTTCCAATAACAGCAAACATTGCTAGTAGAAGGAAGCCATGGGAGAGATGATATCATGGAGAATGTGACAGTCTCTGAAGAGAATTTGGGCTTTTCATCTTGAGGAAGGTGTCAGAGGGCTTGGTCCCCAGAGCATGATTTCACTTACATGGCAATCTGGTCACTCTGGCTACTGTGTGGAGCAAGGGAGGTCGTGAAAAGGTTTTTGTAATGGGAAAGATGTTGGTGGTGTGGACCGAGGTTGGGGAGAAGGTGGTAGGGACGAGTTGGGTTACTGTCATTTGAACTTTATATTGTTTATTTTAATTTTTGTTACATTTATATAATTCAAAGTCATAGCCATTTATAAATGTGTACAGGAAATTCAGTGCAACTTTGTCTACATTGCACTTAGTTTCCTATTTAGTCTTCTAATAGTTGTTGATGTGTATTTATGGACATGTATGGATATAGTGTGTTCATGTGTATGAAAAGAAGAAAACCTGGCCAGAGATTTAGCTCAGTGATTCCAGCACCTGCCTTGCAAGCGCACAGTCCTGAATTTGATTCCTGGTAACCATGTACAATGCTGGGCATGGTGACTCACGTCTACCAGCAATCAGTACCACACACCACATTGCCTGGTGTGGTGCCTCATGCCTGTAATCCCAGTACTTGGGAGGCAGAGGCAGGAGAATTGCTGAGTTCAAGGCTTGCCTGGGTTACATAGTGAGCTCAGGGCCAGCCAGAACTACAAAGCAAGATCCTGTCTCAAAAAAAAAAAAAAAAAAGGAAGACCTAGAACAGTTTCTTCCTGACTTTTGTCTCTTTTCTTTCCCAGTTATGTTTGCATATAATATACACTGTACATGCTTTTAAAAAAATTTGCAGCTAAGTGTCTGGTTATGTCTTGGATATAGGGCAATAAGATTGCTTGAAACTTTGCGTCTAGAATAGGAGAGGAGAAATGTGTGATAATTTTAAGCAGGAAGAGCACTGTTTGAGAAGGATAGCTTGCTTAGCTCTCACCTTTCAAGCATGGAGAAGAATGTGTCAGGATGAGCAGCACCTACCTCAAGTAGTTGGTATGCGGGGAGCTCAGTGTTCATGTAGACTAGATACCTAGGTGAATACATGCTGTATGTAAACATTTAGAATTCAAGTAATGAGACTGTCTTCATATATACTTAGTGTTTTAGGAAAATGCTTACAGGATGTTTATTGAAAAATATTCAGCACTGATCAAAGAGAAAACTACAATTATAAAGGAGAATATGTAGGACATTTTACTTTGAAAAGGTACTGAAAATATGTAAGTAAGAATTTTAATAATAGTTATATACTGTGGGGATAACATTTTATTACACCTTGGGATTTTCTGTCTTTTGTAATATGTTTATCATAAATATATTTTTAAAATAAAATTAGGAAGACAAAGAAGGGATGTTTTCTGTATTTTCCTACCTAAGAAAGGATAAAACAAAGAGTAACATTTACAAGTGACATCAGAGAGAAGTCAGTTCTATACCTTCTTAAAAACCCATGAGGCTACCTAAGAACACTAGAAAATTTCCACCTCTGAGGTTCACTGTATGTGGGCAACCAGGTAATGATACGGCATAAAGAATCCTGTCAGTTGATTACATACACCAGTCTGTCAAGGTACTAATCAGAGTATAGAAATAACACACCTTCCCTGAGATATTCTTGCTGCCTTTTTAATTATGTAGGGCAATTTTGACATTCCCTGTATATAAAATATAGCACATTTTATCCACCATCAAATTAACAAAAGATGAGCCTTGATGATGACTCATATATTTGTTTCACTTAATAGACCTTGGAGCTGTTTCTCTCCTAGGTCACACAGGTATTCCACATTCATCATCTGCTAAGTATTATGTAAGATGGATGTGTTGTAATGTATCTGGTAACTCCCATATTGATAGACATACAGATGTTTCCTCATTGTTTCATTCCTCACTGTTTTATTACCATGGTGCTGCTGTTCTCATTCAACTGTAATTTCCTTATGATAGTTTTCTCATTTCAGAATTGCTCAATGAAATATGTATTATATATTATAAATTCATTCATTATTTTCACTCTAGCAAGAAAAGACTCATGGAGCAGTGACTTCAGTGTCACGTATGGATCTAGGATTTGAGACACACTCTGGGGGGAGGGGCACACTTCCTGGACTTCTGGAGGTTATATTCTAATGGTAAAGACAGAAAACCAACAGGTAAATGAGAGTGTAATTGTGTATGTGTGCATATAAAATTTGAAAAAACAAAGATAAAGGAATAGCTCAAACAGTGATGAATTATCTGGCCAAAAAGAAAAAAAAAAAGAACAGGATTTGAGGACAAAGGAAAATAAGGTCGCTCTCAGAGCAGGGCACTGGAAGACAGGGGAGCTGAAAAGGCTTCCCAGGAGCCTGAATGGCAGAGGAGCTCTGCAATTCTGGAATCAGCTGTTTGGTTCTGGGCACTGTGGTAGAAACATTCCCAGTGTAGTCAGGGAGGGGTAGAGATGGGGGACTGGGGTGGAAGCCACAGCGGCGGTGCAATGGAGATGCAGGCAAATGCTGGACACTGGAGTGGAAGGTGGAACAGTGTGAATTTTGATTTCATTCTGGGAGCAAAGGGAAACCACTGAATTATTATGGACAAAGATGCAGTGTATCATTTACATTTAAATAGGGCTGTAACTGCTTTTCAGGAAAAAAAAGAAACATAGTTTGTAGGACAGTCTTGAAAATGGGAATCTCAGTGGAGAAACCACGAGACAAAATACAATGGTATCTTGGGGTGATTAGTCTCAGGATAGAACAAGAAGGAAGGAGCCAGATGGAGTGAGATTTGAAGGTATAAAGAAGCTAGAATTTCTGAAATACTGCATTTGGTGTTGATAGATTCCCCAGATTCTCCTGCAGTGTGATTTTATCAAGTTTCTCTTTTGCCAGAAGTATATAAGATTCTCCTTTCCAACTATCTCAAAAGACGTGGGTTTTGAACACTTTTGTGATAGGATTTATGCCTGGCGCAGTGCTAGAATTTGGATAATTACCTATAAAATTAATGAATTTCAATGTTATTATTCTAATTTTTAACAGTATAAACTTTATTTTGAACTACATTGTTTGAAGCTCAAAATGTTTATTAAAAATTTGTACTTCACATTACATTTTCAAGACCTTTATTACTTTGCCATTGGATTTTCTTCTTTTTTTATGAGAGGGACTCACTGGATAGTTCAGGCTGGCCTTGCACTCACGATGTAGTCCAAGCTGGCCTTGAACTCAGGGCAGTTTGCCTGCTCACTCTCCCAAGTGTTGGGATTATAGGCATGTGCCACCATGCCTGACCTGTCCCCTTTTGTGGATATATGAATTCTTTATGGTTTCCAAGTATTATGGCTGTGTATCATAGTGTATATATGGCATTATATTGGGCTTTTAAATATTTCTGACTATCAGATTTCAGATTCGTGTTTAAAGTATTACATATTTTTTGTTTGTGGTGAGTTGTGGAATATTAAGAGCATTTCATGTTCATTATGGTAGTACCTGTATTTTCCATATAAGTAGGTAGAAAGGAAAACAGCATTTTTATGAGATTCAGCTAAGGAAAATTTCCTCAAATCTCACTGCTGAATTTTTTTCCTAAAAATTTCAGGATGGTGGAAACAAAATAGTCAAAGGAGGGAAGGAGACAGGCTGCAGGGCTAAAGGAGGAAGAAGAAGGCTAGGTAAAGCAATGTGGTTTTACAAGGGTGCATAGTGAATCCATGTAACAGTTGTGTTTGGCTTATGGAATTTTGAGTCTAGCTTGTGTGGCCACATGCAATAGACATCGTTAATCAGAGGTTTCTTTTACTACCTGGCTAACTGCGCAGTGCAGTTCTTCTGCGTGATCTCCCAGTCCTGATGGGAGAAGGGGGGGGGGCACTCTTCCACTGGACTCAGGTCTTGCTCCTGTAAAAAGAAAGATCAGTTCTATATTTTCTAGCTCTTGATAACTCTCTTTTAGTTGTATATTTTACTATGATTTTCTTAGTCTCAGTGAACCATTGGCTTGTTCTTGCATGATTATTTTATGGATCAAAAGAAAGAATACAATGAACCCTTCACTTAACAAACTCAGTTGATTTCCTAGGAGTGATGCTGCCAGCATCAGGAAAGCCGAGGTCTGGATTTTTCCTGGGCACACGCTGTAGATAACAAGAGACAGATAAATCTTCTGCTAACCTAGTTAACCCAAGTTATCCACATGCCAGTCCGGTTGTGCCTTGAGGTTTCTGTTGTATTTGTGGGAAAGGGAGAAACTGCACTTGTTGTCCACAGCAGCAATGGTTCAGGTGTAACCCTCATCTGTAGAAAAGCACACACATAGTTGAGTCACCTTGACAATGATAAGACAGTGGACTCCCATTGTCTTTTTGATCTTTGCTTTTTATGATGTCTTGCAACCCAAGGATGATACAGTTTTGCCAGATATCAAATAACAGAACCACTTAGAATGGAAAGGCTGGAGACATTATTTGTTAAGTCAAAAGATGATTTTAGAATCAGAGAGATACACATCAGCCACTCTTTTACTTCTGTAATGTTGATTTCTACATTTATGAACTGCATAGAAAATTGTGCTAGTCACACATCATTTTCTGAGATGGAAGCAAAACAGATCTTTAGCACTCCATGACATTTAATTCATCTCAGTGCCATGATGGCTTTGAATTAAGTTATTAATTACCCTTAATTAAATTCATTTTAAATGATGCAATTTCCATTTCTAAGTGCTTATTTCATAATTCCTGGAAGAGTATAAATTCTGCTCAATTTAACAAATATTTATGAAAGTTATTTTATGGAAGATATAGTTTTAGATATTTTAGATAACCACTAATTTCGTATCCTTTGGAAGAAGTTAAACCCACCTCTGTGTCTTGTAACTGTTTATAACTGGTATTCAAACTTTAGACTTGGCTTTTACGTCCTAGAATAAGTAAGGCAGTGGGAAGAAATGGTTTTGGGAACTGAAAGAAGGAATTTAGCCAATTCTTATGGGCAACAGAAAATGAAATTTTAAAAATAAGCATATTTGTACAAGGAACATGAAATGATATGGCTGCTTTTCCAGTATACCTTTTATGATAGAGATTGTAAGAAATTTTACATGATTTAGTTTTTAGTAATGAGTTCAGAATGAAAGAGTAGCATTGACTTATTGTGAAAATTTACTCAAGGGCAAATTTCAAGTTCTAGAGAAATTTAGGATCTTGTGGCATAGCTTTTCTCACCAAGAGGGTACATGCTCAGGGGCCCAGAGTGGTTAAGCTTTTCTCTAATTCTGAATTCTCTTTGATTGTTGGAGATATCAACAGTCCACAGTAGGTTCTCAAGATAAGCCATGGTGGTCAGTATGTAAAATGGTGATCTGTCTCTAGCTGCTTTGTGTGTATGTTCTGTTTGTGGGTTATTACCATGAGTATATCATATATATTCCATCTTTTGCACTCACTTTTGCGCCACAGAGGAAATGACTTATATCCCTTTGAGACTGAATGGCCAAGTGGCAAGATAGCTTCTCTGTTTTTCACTACAGACCTTCTAGTTTTATAGATGGAAAGCTGAATATTTCAAATGAATGTTCCCAATATGAAAGGTATATATTCTTGAATATTTTCACCACCAAAAATATCATTCTTTTTAAAAATATTTCTGTACATGTGGGCATGTGCATGTGTACAGGCATAGTGTGGGATGAGCGGTCCCACTTCAAGGTGCCAGTGTGCCATGCTGGCTGCAAAAGAAGGCAGCCATCCTTCACCTTGTCTGCATGTGGCAGACATAGCAGAGGTCACCACTATGAAGAGTGCAAGTGGATTTCTAGGTTCACTCAGAGTTAGGGAAATTATTTGTCTAGTGAAAAAGAAAAGTAATAGGAGGGACAAGGGATTTAGCTCAAATGGTACTGTGCCAGTCTTGGACTCACAAGGGCCCAAGTTTGATCCCCAGTACCACAAAATAAACAAACAAACACACACACACACACACATACACACATACATACATACAAATAAATATTAAAAAATAAAAACAGAAAAGTAATGGGAGAGGAAGGTGAATGCTACTGACCCCTCTCTGGGGAATCTGCTAAGCCATAGTTAATGCCACAGAAAATGAGAAGGAAGAGAGGGTCTCACATCATGACCACCACCATGATTTCCCCAGAAGACATATATAATACATCTTTAAGTGCTAAAAGCTTTAAATTGAAACAGGAGTATTTTATAAGATGAAACAAAGGCTGTCTAGTAGGGTGTGAGATAAAAGCACTTTTCAGGAATTCAGTTCCTGGGACTGTCCCATGCATTTCCAGGATCAGCCTTGGACAGAGGAGACTAGATGAATTCAGGGGGTAGGACTGGATGAAAGCCTGGGGTGTTGATCCTTTTTCAGTTTGTAGAATGGTTTTAGATTCACAACAAAATCGAGAGGAAGATCTTGAAGTTTCCCATGTGCCCCGTGTTGTGGCAGCTATGCTTGTCATTGGCATCCTTGCCACGGTGGTCTTTTGGGACAGTTGGCTGCACAGATTCATCATTGTGACGTGCACCAATGTACATGTTATAGGTTTTCATAATGTTCAGTTGCATGTATCCATTATCACACTTTCATGCAGTGTATTTTCATGAGCTTAACATCCTATGTGTTCTCCCTATTCATTCTTACATCCCTGTTGACCCCTAGCAACAACTAATCCTTTGTTTTGCCTTTCTCACAATGTTATGCCATTGGAATTATATAGTCTGTAGCCTTCTTAGATTAGTTCCTTTCCTCACTAAGCTTCCTTGTTGTCTTTTCATGGCACAGAGAGCTCAGTTCTTTTCAGTGCTGAGTAATACCCATTGTCTGGATGTGCCACAGTGCATTTGCCTATTTGCCTACTGAAGGACATTTCAGCTGCTTCTGAGTTTTACTAATTATGAATAAAACATTAAGAAATAAGCTGTTCTGAATTTAAAAAAAAAAGGAAAGAGACAGTGTATGTGATCCCTGTCCCTTCTCTTAGGATGTGTCTGGCTTTAAATGAATACAATATTACCACTGAAACATAAAAAATAGATACATCTTCAGTGCATACCATACTTTCATAGGTTGAATTGGGATTTTTCCTGAGTTAGCAATGTTTGACATGATACAGTCACTCCACACTGGCCATTGGCAGATCCGCAACAAACCACAGCTCCCAGTCAGCCAGGTAATCCTGAGATCCTCAAGGTGAAGGACCCACAGTCTACAGTGTGCAGTGTTGCCAAACTGAGATGTTCACTGGTTCACAAGTAAAGTGCAGTCTCAGCTGGCAGTGTTCTTTTGAACGATGGCTTAATCTGGACAAATTCTCCTACATCAAAGAGCCTGTGTATACTTATGAAGAAAGCTACTTGCTGATTTTTGATGACTCTCATTTTTCTTTTCTTTTACTTTTTTATTTTGCCCTTCTTTTGTGGTAATATTCACCATTTAGCCATTCCTATGTGTGCCTTAACCAGTCAACAGTAGCATGACACACATTCACAATACTGTGCGGTAATTACTGCTCTCCTTTTAATCAAGAGAAAAACTCTGCACCTGTAAAACAACTCCTCCATCTCACCCTCCCTTCACTGCACTTTGGGGCCCTCAGTTCTACTTTCTGTCTATTATGGTTTGATCTAAAATATTCCTCCAAATCTCATGTGTTGGGAGGTGAAATTTTGGAGGGTAGTTTTGCCTCACTGTACTCACTAGTGTTTTTATCTACTGACAAGCTCTACCTGCCTGTGTGGTTGGGTGGGGCCTGGTTGGAGGTACTCACTGGAGCCATGACCTGAAGGGTACATTCTTGTCCCGCTGCTCCCCTTCTTTCTCTGCTGCCTTCCTGCCACGAGCTAAACAGAGTCCTTTCCCTCTTCCCTCCCACCATGATGTTTCTGTGCTCTGGAAAGTCAGCCATGGACTATCAGCCAAACTAATCCTCTTCTCAGAGTGTAGTAAGTGTCCTGGAATTGGGCCCTTACTTCTCTCTAAATTCGCTATGTAATGGTCACAAGTTCATGTAACTCATTTTCTTCATCTTTGTGACAAGCACATTCAGTCAGGTCAAAGATCACACAAACACAGCCCCAGGATTTCATGCCCCTGCTAATCTCCCTCTTGCGTTCTCTCTAACTCATTCCCTTCCTTCCTCCCTCCACACCCAGTGCCCAACCTGTGCCAAAACAAAATTCCTGTCTCTCTTCAGAGGGTGGACTCAGTCCCACAAATAACTGCACACAAAGTATTTCTGCTGAGTTTCCTCAACTGAAACCCTTCACCCTGTATAAACCACTCCCCTGTAGACTCCCGTGATTAAACCCAAGTCTGGTTGCAATTCAGAGCCTTCCTTGGAATGATGGCTTTGCTCCCTGGAGCCAGCTGAGTTCACTTGTTAAAACTGCAGCAACAGCAACCTCCTGTTTAGACTTGGATTCTTAGGTGTCACTCACAAATATCTTTTTAAAATTCAAATACTATTTCATGTTTCATTTAAACCTTAGCTTGCATCCTCCTTTTAAAATGCCTAACGGAAGATTTGCTTAACTATGTAAGAGAAATGAGAACTGCTTGATTTGCTTTCCTCTTTGTTGTCAAAAAAAATGCAAGTATTCTAGATTACAGTGTCGCAAAATTAAGGAATTTGAAATCGCTCAAGCTTTAAAAACTACTGAGCATAGCTCCTCAGTAATGCAGTCCTGCATCTCTTCTTTGTGTGTTTCAGAGTCGGAAAAATTTCTGGTTCCAACCCACTACTTCATCAGTAAGGGAATTAAAACCCTCCAAAATCAAGTCAGTTACCCAGCTAGTGAATCAAGGCCATACCAAAGTCAAACACGTTGTCCTTAGGACGATCCTGGGAAGGCAGTTGGGTTTGCAGATCCAGGGATTTGTGAAAAGGTTGTTGTTGAAGGTGGTGGAGAGACAGAATGTGGCACTGTGTATGTAGGCCACTGTGGGCTTTCTAAGGGGATGTGGAAGGACATTAAGAGTGAGAAGTTAGGGCCTAAAACAGGAGCCTGATATTAAAAAATGCAGGCCCAGAGTGAGGGGGGCATGGGCTGTGAACACAAACGAATGGATATTGCCAACACTGGTCTTTGGAATATTTACTACTTTCTAAAGAGTTCAAAGACACTCAAAGAAATATGGTGTCAAACTGGAGGCCTTCATTCCAGATTGGCCCATTGCTTTCAAATACATTGCTCTCTTCTTGCATGCTTTCCTTTTTATTGTGAGGAAAGTTACTATTGAGAATGTGTATGACAGTTATAACTGTTCATATGGTCAGTCTATATTGATAATGACAGTCATAAATAAGAGCTTAGATATATGTTTGGGGATTTCTATTTGGCAATGTGCAATACACTGCAATACAACAGTTGCTGCAATTGGGGGAGAGGTCTGTCCCCTGTACACATATTGGAATAATATTCTGAGGCTACACAGCCACATTTAGATACATAGATATTTGCAAGATCAATTGATTTAATATTGTATGTTTCATGGGTTATAAGAAGTGCCTCCCGAAGCTAATTGAAGGAACACAGGGTTGCTTATCTTTAGGCAGAGTAGCAACTGCACAAGGTTCAACTTTCCCAGCAAGTGACTGTCCAGAGACATGAGCCTTGCTTTCCAGGAACTGAGGCTTCCATTTGCCTAACTGCTTGGCAAAGGTAATTCTGATGCTTGGTGTATATGATTTTTGGCAATATTGTCCTCTCTCTTCCATCCTTTCACGGACACCATTTGTATGATTAAAAGGCAATTTTATAATGGTATTAATGGCACATGTAACGTTAAAATATAGTTGTCCACCGGGCATGGTGTAATCCCAGCACTCGGGAGGCAGAGGCAGGAGTATTGCTGAGTTCGAGGCTTGCCTGGGCTCCATAGTGAGCTCAGAGCCACACTGAACTACAAAGCGAGACCCTGTCTCAAAAAAAAAAATGTATATATATATATATATATATATATATAGTTTTCCTTTTTGCATATAATTTTCCTATGTACTTCTTGATATGCTGAGATTCATAGTGCTTCATATTGTGTTTTATTTTTAAAATTCAGAATGGAATCATAAAACTTGGCCTCTTTTAAATAAAATCTCCATTTAAATGGCATTGTAATAATTTTGTAGACTTTGAGAACACGATTTATTATTTAGTCTCCTAATTTTGGCCCTCTGTGAGCTGCTTTTTATTTGTTCTTTCACCATCATAGGTAACTGCAGGGGTAGACATTTATCTTTACCTTCCATTCTTCAATGTTACAATTTTCTTGATATAAACATCCCTTAGTCGAGAAGGCGTATCATTCTCCTTTTCATGTTTTTTAAATCTTCTGTATTTCCTGCCATTCTGAGTGAGAAGGTAGTGTCAGGTCACACTCTTACGAAGCCCAGGGCATCTTCCTTTTACTCATTTCCACAAAGAGGGGGAGCGAGCACAGGACATAGTGGCTTCTCTGCAAGCTTGTGGGTTCCACTGAGTATCTCCACTCACAGCCGTCTGTGTGTTACTGCCCAGAACACTGCTCCAGACAGAGTCCTGTGCCTGGCTTTGTGGAAGGGAGGATGGGTGAGGAGTGGGCCTCCCATCATCACACAACCTGAAAGTTGTGTCTAGTTGTGATGGACAGCCAGTAGCATCAAGACATACCACCAGGAACAAATATTTAAATTGATACTTATGTGTAGTGGTTGCTATGGTACCCAGAAGAGAACAAACATTTTCCTACATCACAAAGGGATGCCAGTGGACACAACTCTGCTAACCCTTGCCCCACTGTCCCCTTGTCTATGATGTCTGAAGAGAATACTATTTCCTCCAAATGGCATAGGGTAGATTTCCACCTTCCTTTGGAAAAATACATGCTTTCCCAGATTGCAGCAGCTTGTCTCCACAGAAGCACATTGTAAGACACCATAGTATTCTGGAATTAGTATATGCCCTCTAGATAAGGGTGCCCTTGGGTGTCCATTTGGCTGTACTTAACAAATACACACTGAGCCTGGGAAGAGCTGGTGGTTGATGCAGAATCACAGGAAATAATCTCAGCCTGAAAAGAAGAATGGAGCAACCCAACTATAATCATTGAAGGATGTCACAGTGATAGAAAGGGAGTTCAAGAAGATAGAATATCTAAAATGAGTTCATTTCTGGGTACTTGAAGCTTTTATTTTTGAACTACCTCTACAAGACACTTAAAGTAAGGTATCCTCATTTTCCACAAAACCACAGAGATGATAGCTAAAAGGGGAAGAAAAGATCACCTTTCTAAGTATCAGATCTTGCCTCATCACTATTTGAAATGGGAAAAAGCAGATTGCAATCCAGCCTTTTAAAAAATCTGTTCTTCTCTTCTGCCAAAGCCTATGCAAAGCTAGAAAAACAAAATTGATTTTTCTTTCAGCTCTTTTCAGTCCAATCGGGTTTTTGGTGGAGTAAAAGGCAGACTCCCTTTATATTGATCTGGTTCTTGAACCAGGATAATTCCCACCTAACAGAATTGACACAGCCATCCTCATTTTGGTTCTAAAGATAGAGAGGAAACTGGATTTCATATATTTCAGCACTTGCGGTGGCTTCTTGGTTCTCTGAATTATGCATTGAGTCCTTCAGAAAATATGATGCTGAATTTCTTCCATCACAGTGTGAAATTGGGGTAAAATGTCTCGGGACTCATCTACTGCTGCACTGTGAGAGCCCTTTGGAGAGTCTGGACAGTTGAGAGGTAAATGTCGGATGCTCCTGTTGATTGCTCATAGCCTCACGCCTCTGCTCTTTTGAGGTGACATGGACTTGAGGAGAGATGCGTGGAGCATTGGGAAGGACAGATGTGCCTCACCCTCCCATTCCTGCACTGGAGCACAGAACACACATCTAAGAAGGGCTGGTCAGGCTGTGATCATCATGGCTCTGTGAGCACAGTTTTGACAGATGCACTTAGTCATTCAGGCTAAGGACAGGTTGGTGGTTTTAGGAGAAGGTAATTTATCCACTTGACAATTTTAGTAGACATTAGGGATGTAAGACCTAAATCAGAGTTTTAAACATGATTCCCCAGAGATTCTGTTTCAGCTTTATGCTTATTCCCCACTGGTTTTCCTTCAGTTCAACCCTCATCAAAGGCCAGATTCTGGACTTCATGACCATCCCCATATCTTCTGATTGATGGTTCTTTCTAAGTTTGCAGCAGTGGATTTATTGGTGGATCATGCCCTAAGCCTAAGTACATGCTGTATAAATTCCAACCCCTCCTGACTTTCCAATCGTTTTGTAAAGCCTGTTTTGTACTTTTCACAGTCCACTAACAGTTGAGGTGGACTTCCTGTCCCCTACTACCAGCCCTTGAGCAATCAGTGGTATTTTATTTGCCAAAATGTTGACCATCTGTTGCCCATAGTATTTTGCATTTACACAAAATAGTGCTCAAGCCAGAATAGCTGGGATGTAAAGAATAATATAAAATATAGTGAGAAATAATGAACTATGTTATGAAATAGTAATAAATACACCGAGGAAAAATGTGTTTTTAGACCCTAACACTTCTCTATCCCTTCCTGATCATCTTCAATCCCAGTTGTTCTCAGATTTTTTTCTTCCATTTCAGATCTAAGCCAGTCACATTTCCCAGCTGTATTGGTCAACATTTTCATCACTGAGACAAAATTCTGGACACAACATAAAGGTGGAGAAGTTTATCTTGGCTTGTGGTTTCAGAAGGTTCAGCCTATGGCAGGCTGGATCCAAGGCAGGAACATCATAGTGGAGAGTGTGAGGGATGGGAAATGCTCAATTCATAGCATCTAGGAGGCAAAGGGCAGGGCAAGAGCCCAGAGAGGAATGAGCCAGACCAAGATAGAATCCACAACATCCTACCTGTCTGACCCATCAAGAATTGTGTGTACTAACTTGTGTGTCTCTCAAGCCAAGCAATTGATAATCTAAATTATCTGCCACTCTGGACTAGATTGGTTGCTTCTGAACTCAATCAGTACCAGTGAGAAACAATATTTTTGTGGGGGTATCTGGAGAAAAGATATGGTAATTTTCTGACTGGATCCAGGGCCTAAGAATATGTAGGATACAAGAGGTCTCCCCTTGTTTTGATCTTGTGCAGTGCGTCTGATAAAAAACAAAAAATCCATGAAGCTGAACCATGATGATCGATTGCCACCTGTGTTCTGCTTCATCTTTCTTTTCTTTTTTCCGTGTGTGTGTGTGTGCGTGCGTGCGTGCGCATGCACACGCATATGTGTGCTGTACTGGGTACTGGATTTAGAGCTTTCGTACTAAACTAGCACCACCAGGCCTGGATCAACCTAACCTATCAAAGCCACACAGCTCCCTACTTCTCTACTTGCTGAGTTAGAGGAATCATTATGTTCTTTTTCCTGTCCTCTCCTGACTTCCTCTCTTCCTTCCTTGCTTCCTTCCTTGCTTCCTTCCTTGCTTCCTTGCTTCCTTCCTTCCTTCCTTCCTCTCCCTCCCCCTCCCCTCCTTTACAGCCTTCCTTCTGTTTTTATTTTGCTCAGACTGTGATTTCTGTCACTTGTCACTGAAAGAGTTCTAATCAATACTCTGCTTGAGTTTATCTTGTTTCTCTTTGGTTCAGTAACACAATTGTACTTTACTCATCTGCTGATATTTTGACAAATTAATGTGTCCACAGCCCAACAGCAAACTATCGATATAAGTGCAGTATCTTCAGTTTTTCTAAATGGTGTCCAGATTTATAGAGATACATTTGTCTCTGTTGTGAGAATTGAAAACCCTTCATGCATAACTTGAGCGCTATGTTTATATAAGTAATTTGGCTTTTTTTTTTTCAAGTGTACAGAGTCCCTGCTGATTTTAAATGCCTGGGCTGTGTCAATAGGCAAAGAAGATGAGAACCAGACCAAGAAGGAATACATTTCCTTCTTTTGTGATGTGACTATTTAAAGTTTAGAAACTTTATACCCCTCAGCTTGGTGTTGAATGGAGATAAGACATAAAGTAGGAGGTTATGACTGACTGTATTCAAGTTTTTCTTGAAATAATTATCTGGATTCTACACACAATATCCTAGCAGACTTACTTCAATTTGAGACATAAACCAAATTTATTTTCAGCTTAAATTAGATCTAAATCATAATGTCAGCATTTTTCTTTGTCATATGCCCTTAAATATCTTTATAATTTTGCCATAGTCAGCTATAGTCTCAACTAATTACATCTCTTTTTAGTAGGAGCACAATTTGAAAAGAGCAGAAAACATTTTTAAAGAAGTATGAGAATTTAATATCAAAGTAAAGAATTATATAATTACTCTATGAGAAACTAGATTTTGATTTTCAGGCACTTTTCTATCCAGGTAGAGTAAGTTTTAGAAGTAGTAGTGAACACTGGTCGAAAAAGTAGATGCTAGGAACAAATTATTACATTATGTTTTCAGGAGGCCATTTTGTAAATAACAAATTACTATTTAAGGATAGACACAGTTTCTGTGAAAGCAATGAGTTTCCTGTACTAGAGTTTTACTGTCCCCTTCTCCCACACTGGTTAACTTCCAAAATACACTTGTGTCTTGCTCTTCTGGAGCCTTTTTATTGAGTAAGTATAATTGCTGGCATAATGCAACTTGCAATTACCTCATGTTGTACCCATGATTCTTTTACATGATTCCTAGTTGCATCCAGAACAGTCTGGGCTCTAGGGGAGGAAGGGCAAACCAGTGAGGAGGAAGCAGGCTGGTATGGCATGGCATATCCAACTCCCAGCTGTCCTTCCCTCCCTGCCGGTTGTCATAGCAACTCTCCATCAGGGATCTCCAAAGTTGAATACATTGTTTATTTCTTTTCTGTATCAAATTCTCTTTGAGACTGTTGTGCAAATTGATTCCATCCCTTATTCATTCCAGGCCTAGGAAAAGCCTTTGGAAAGGTTTATATAAATCTTTGGATTAAACATATGGATTTGAATATTGTAAAAAATTTTTCTTTTTTTTCAGTTTATTTTTATCTTTATTGGTACATTGTATATATGCATCATGATCACACTCAATTTTGGGAATTTGTACCAGTATTTGACATGATTTAATTCTCATTTTTCCCATTCCCCCTACCCATTCCACAACCACCCACTCCCTAAATACATAAGCTTTGTTTCCCTTTTTTTATTACCATTATATTTTTTTCTTTATCCCTTATTACTCACCACTCTACCACATTTCCCTTTGGATTTTTTCAATTTCACAATATCCATCATACATTATAGAATTCATTAACATCTTCAGTTTCTCATGCCAGAGAACAGATATATTTACACATCTGTGACCTATTTATTTCACTTAAGAGTATGTCCTGAAGGTATGTCCACTTGAGTATAATTGAGTCAAACTTATTCTTTAAGGCAGAGTAATACTCCATCTTATAGAAAAACCACATCTTTATTATCCAGTCTTCAGTTGATGGACCTTTGGGTTGTTTCCAAGATTGAGCTATTACAAACTGAGCTGCTATGAACATGGGTGCAGCTATGTCACTATGATTAGATTCTTTTAATACTTTTGTGTATATTCCTGGGAGGGCAATTGAAGGGTCAAATAGGACTTCTAATCTGAGTTTTTTTTGGAAACTCCACACTGACTTCTGTAGAGGTTGTACCAGTCTACATTCCCACCAACAGTGAAGAAGTGTTCTTTTTTCTCCGCAGCTTTGTCAGCATTTGTTGCTGCTTAATTTTGAGATAGCAGCTATCCTTTGTCGAGTGAGATGAAATCTTAGTGTAGTTTTCATACCAGAATTTCTCCATGATAGAAATGAATGTGGACAATCTTTTTTTTTTTTTTTTTTGAGACAGGGTCTTGCATAGCTCACTATGTAGCCCAGGCAAGCCTTGAACTCAGCAATCCTCCTGCCTCTGCCTCCCGACTGCTGGGATTACAGGCGTGAGCCACCATGCCCAGCTGGAGACAATCATTTTATGCCCGTTAATAATACAGATACTGGAATGATGAAATGTGCCAATGTTTCTAGGTTCCTGCCCAACAAGTTCCCTTGTCAGCCCTGATAATAGGCAAGTCATTCCCATCTGGAGGCCCCTTGGTATTCTTCCATGGTATAGTGGGACCCACATCGACAAGGTCATGCTTCACTTTTAGACTGAAGTTTCTCTGGCATCCTGTGGTGCAGGCAGTCTATCTTGTGACAGACATTTATAGACACATGATGGTGATGTATAGATTACTTTGTAATCCCACCAAAGTGTCTGCTGGTCTTTCAAGACTCAGACTATTTTGGTTGAGAAAAGTAGTATGTAAAATATGCTAAGAATCCATGCATCCAATTGGATGGGCTACTCCCTAATTGAACACATCTTGAATTAGAACATACTGCTTTAATGTTTTTATCTATTAGAAAATGTCTTTGTGGGGAGAATAATAGGATGACCTTGATCTCACCTTTTCATTTGTTATATATTTTTTTCCTGTGTTTTGTTTTGTCTTTTGAGACAGGGTCTCACTTTGTAGTTTAGGCTAGCCCCGAGCTCACTATGTAGCTCAGGCAAGCCCCGAACTCAGCAATCCTCCTGCCTCTGCCTCCTGAGTGCTGCAATTACAAGTGTGAGCCACCACACCCGGCTTTCTGCATTTTATTTAGTTAGTTGGAATATAAATATGGTAACTAGAAATAAGTTGTTAAATTTTCCTGAATTAGAGAAATACAGCAAGGAATTTGAGTGAAACATAGAGGCTAACAACTGAAGATGAAAATGGCATGAATTCTATTATGAATTTTAAACATCAGCAATTTTCACTGGGATTAGAATCCAGTGTGCCAACCAAATTATTTACAGCCTGATTGTGTCATATCTTGAAAGGGAGGAACCAGTAGGTTGCTTGAGAAGGATTTAAAACCATGTCCAGAGCACTTTGAAACATAAACCGGAACTGAACCGAATGTCTAATAGTGTTAAATCAGGGCAAAGCAAGGCTCATTACCATCTGAACTCTGTGTATATCTAAAATGGGTATTTGATGATGTGGCAGAAATAGCACCTGGTTTGGGATTTAAAACATGCTAGGCTGTATCTAAGGATTGATGGATATATATTCACCAACTATTTATTTATTTACTTCTACTGCATGTTTTATTAGAAAAGATAAGAAACATATCACTTTGTATGTAGCTGCAGATATTTCCACCTCTTAGTTTAAGAAGGTCACAATGGTGCAGGGCAGAGTTTTTGAAAAACTGATTTTAGAATCACACCTGAGTGAAATCTAAGATTTTTGTACACATAGCTATATAATCTAAGATTAATTGGTGATACCCTTCTCCTTTTCCATTTCCATTATTCCAGTGGTGATAACCTGTATTCTACTTTTTGTGTCTAATTTCCTTATTTGGGGTTGCTCACATGCATGAAGTCAGGTAATGTCTATTCTTCAGTTTAAGGCAGAGCTTATTTCTTTAATCATATTTTCTAGAGTCATCCATGTTACTTTACATATCAAAATCTCACTTCTCTTAAAGGCAGAATCATGGTGCCACTGCAGACATGTACCAGACAACGATTGACCATTCATTCATCTCTGAATAGTTGACGAGGTTATTTGCATCTGCTGGCTCTCAGGAATACTGTATCATGGATGTGATGTACAACTTCCAGGCCTATGAGCTCTTGAGTGTGTTGCCAGATAGAGAACTGCAGGGACAGGCAGTAATTCCGCGTTTATTTATTTATTTATTTTTTGGGAGACAGGGTCTCGCTTTGTAGTTCAGGCTGGCCTTGAGCTCACTATGTAGCCCAGGCAAGCTTCGAACTCAGCTATCCTCCTGTCTCTGCCTCCCGAGTGCTGGGATTACAGGCATGAGCCACCACGCCCAGCTCCGCGTTTAATTTTGTGAGGAACCTCTTTACTGTTTTCACTTTGGCTCCACCACTTTCTTTCCCTGTTAACAATCCAAAGAGGTGCTAATTTCTCTATTTCCTTGCTAGCATTTGCTATTTTCTATATTAAAAGATAACACCTGGGCCGGAGGATTAGCTCAGTGGTTCTGGCGACTGCCTCGCAAGCGCAAGGACCTGAGTTCGATCCCTGGAAACCACATACAATGCTGGGCGTGGAGACTCACACCCACCAGCCTTCAATACCACATACCACAGTGCCAGGCGTGGTGGCTCATGCCTGTAATCCCTTCACTCGGGAGGCAGAGACAGGAGGATTACTGAGTTTGAGGGTTGCCTGGGCTAAATTGTGAGCTCAGGGCCAGTCTGAACTACAAAGTGAGACCTTGTCTCAAAAAAAAAAAAAAAAAAAAAAGATAACACCTGTGCTAATGGATGTGAAGCTCTAAATTACATGTGCTTTTCCCCAGTGTTCGGTGATGTTAAACATCTCCTTACATTCTTCATCGCACCATCTTTGTGTTTTCTTTTGAGAAATTGTGTGAGCTGGCATGGTTTCCAAGCATGAAATACAGTCATAATGGGGACTATCAGATGATTTAGTAATGTAATATAAGCAATGGCAATGCTGGACATTCCTCTAGTGCCCATTCTCTGCCCATTCTGGCACGTGCCAGGACAGTATGATTCCCCTCAGCTCTCACTGTGCAGTTGAACATCACTCAGGCAGCTTCTGTATTATTTTTTATTCACTGAAAGCCCTGGGGCTTTGGAACTATCCAGTATCTTGACTTGTGTCATACAGGTCCTACGTTGCAGAGACCCAATGTAAACTGGCTTCCCTGGTTTCAACGGCACTGGCTTCTAACTGGTATGCGAAATTGCCTGATGCAGGGCTTGCTATTTAATGACCTGTCAGTATATATTAAAATCTATCATCCTTTATTTGAGTTGAATACACACACACAGTGCACATGTGCACATGTGCGCACATGCGCACGCGCGCACACACACACACACACAGAGCTCAACTTTGAGGCTTCACTGCCTGTATCCTCACAAAGTGTCAAAGACGAGTGCCTCAGGATTTCCAGTTGTCAGTCTTTAATTATCTAGTCTCAGTCACAGCGAGCGCTGAAGAGGATTCCTTGATTTAACTTTGTATGAAGAAATAGATCTTTATTTGACCTTTTGGGAGGAAATTATATACAAGTGTCTTGTATATCTTTGTGTCTAGTAAGCAGATGAACCCAGGACCTTGACTCAAACTATATTTTTAGGAATGCTTACAGATTAAGGGACTTTGGAGGTAGAGAAAGCAAGGAGGAAGTTTGTTTACTGTTGAGTGTAGTCAAGATAAACTCTCCAGCAAGTTTACTTGCAACCCCATTTAGAAGTTCCAGGTGCTTCACAATTAGACTCCCTCAGCCTGGACAAAAAACACTCTCTTGGGGAACATGAATTTACATGTTTTGAGGTCCCCATGGGTCCCCAGACAAGCCTGAACCCCGGGCTACTTCTTGTGCTGTGTGCAACAAAGTTCCAGAAGTTTTGACTTTTCTATTAGTATCCTAGAGACTGGCTAACTTGTAAGCTGGTGAGTGAAACAAAAATATCAGACTCTTTAGGGCGAGATCTAACATTTATTAACATATTTCCATTAACACATATCGGAGGTACTTACAGTTGTAATAAGTATTATTTAGTTAAAGACTGAAAGCTTGTGCCCCTGAGTTAGAGGTCTGCCTGGCACAGTGTGCCCTTGTGGGTCAGATGTAGCTGCCATCAGAACTCTGTATACTGCTGGTGAGAGCTTGAAGAAAATACAGTATGTATTTCTAGAATATACATGGAGCTATAGATTCACATACACAAACTTCTTATGCTATTCTACTGTCTTGAATATTCCATCTCAGTTGTCTTCTTTCACTGGATTAGTTAGAAACTAGTTTAATTGCCTGGAATACATGATGTTCTGACATCTATTCTCAGAATTACCAGGAAGAGAAAGACATTATAGTTAATCTTGAAAGTTAACAGGAGTAGATATGAAGGAAACATCCATGTGCACTTGATTCTCACTTGTGTTATACTCAGGATCCATAGGCCACAGCTTATTTCAAATAGTATGTATGCTAGAAATCATAAGACATAAATTTCCAATCACATGGGACAACTCTGCCTACAGAATGGTCTTCACAGGCTTTAAATCTTAATAGAATGTTCTGTCAGACCTGAGTGTTAAACATAGGCAGTCACTTTCAGCTTCCAGGTGCAGGATGTATCAGGGAAATATTTGAGGTGACAGAATTGGCATTTCTTGACACTATTGATACACAGAAGTCTCTGCTGGGGTGGCTTTGCTTTGAGATACTAAGAGTATGGAAATTGCTTTACTACCTTTGAAATTCCAAAAACTGCTTAAAATTAAAGCTTCTTCATGTTTAACAAAGAGACATTAACTCTCTACTTTGCACACTGCTCGTAAATTGCTGCTAAAATATAAAGTACCATTACTCAGACTTGCTGACAATGAAGTATTTTACTGGGACTTTTTTGTTCATATTTTAGATACAGACTTTGATAAAGTCATTAATATATATTAAGAGATATCATCTGATTAAACCCAATCATCTCACTGGTACTAAGTAAATCAAAAGAGTGTGGTGTACCATGAACCAGTGCTATAAATTTCAAAAATTGCTGACAAAAGAAACAATGAAAGAGGTGTGTCCTTCCTATTCCTTACCGGTTATTCCCCCAACTCATGAAACCTAAGAACTCTTACCAGTAAACTGAATGCAGAACCAGACTGACTTGAAGGAGTTCATGTGGAATGACTGCTAGGACAGAATCAGGCAGGAGTGAGTACTTGTTACTGCATCACTGATATAGGGCCAGTGGAATATAGGGACCAGGACTAAGCTTGAGCTCTTCCTTTTGTAGAAATGGGATGCCTGAAAGTCAAGTGAATCTCACATGGATGTTACATAGATTCTCACAAGACAGAGTCAGTGCACTCTAAGCATAAGTATCCAAGAAATGTGAGCCCTCAAAATGTAGGTAAGAGAGGAAAACTAATGAGTCTTTTCTACCAGTAAGAAGAAAGAGCAACTCAGATAGCTTACCAGCCTAATATGATAATGTAGGGGAGTCTGGCTTGGATCCACCAGATGAAAGGAAGAAGCAAAAAGGAAATTGTAATCATCCTTCAGGCCAGAAGGTAGGGAGGCATGGGAAAATCAATGGAAAACAGCACAGCCCAAGACAGAGAAAAACTATTCATCTTGATGGCTTTATGCACACACGTCCCTTTAACATGAGTTAAACCATAGCTCCTGCCACCCAATGGAAATATGACAAGAGGAACAAATGAGGGGTGGAAAGCTGTGATAAAAACTACGAAGAAATAAGGTACATCATCTCACTACATATAAATGAAGTAAAGATGTCAACCAAACAAATAAAGATGACTAAGCTTTCACTTGTTACATAGAAGACAGGAATATATGATCAAAGCCAATGGAAAGACAAAGAATTTAACACAAAAGAGAGAAGAGTATAGATTTTCAAGACATAGAAAATTGAGTCAACGTAAGAAATCTTGTCTGTGAGAGGCAAAAGCTCATGCGTAAAATTAAAAATGCTTTGAAATGTAAGAGAATAAAACCAGATATATGGCAAGAAAATTGACAGTAAGGTCATCTTCTTGGGTGATTTTTCAAATAAATTTTAAAAATTTATATCTAGTAAAGTTCACTTTTTGATGTTTTGCTCTTTGAGTTTTGACATAGAATCATGTAACTGTCACAATTAGATACAGATCCAATTCTCATGCTCCCCCTTTGTAATAGACTCCTGCCCCTGTCTTTCCTTCTCTTCACTTCCTCACAGCCCTGTCCAATTCTGACTCCCAAACTATTATATGGGTGAAAATAGACTATAGGTAGTCTTGAATCTTTTTGTTTAGTATAATGCTTCTGAAATTATCTTTACATTCTTTGATGTTCCTGAATACTATTCACTTGCATGGTTGTTTTACCACTTGCTTTTCCATTCTTCATTTGAAAGACATTTAAACTGTTTTCAGTTTCCGAGGAGTATACACACTCAGCAATACACACCCACACAATTTTGGGAGACTTTGTTATACAAGTTTTTGTGTGAGCATACGTTTTCATTTTTTTGAGCAAATATCTAGGATTGACATAGGTGGGTCAATGGTTGAAGTATGTTTAACTATTTAAGAATCTGATGAGGGCTTTTCTGAGTTGGCTATACCAGTCTGTAGCCATGAGTGAGAAATGCTGCTTCCCAACATCCTGGACAGCAGTTGACTCTATCAGCTGTCTCCCTGTGTTCAATTTTAACCGTTCAAATAGATTTGCATTTCTGTCTTGGGACCTTAATATTCACTTTCCTCAGAAATGATGATGCTGAACATTTTATCTTGTTCTAATTTTTTTTTTTTTTTTTTTTTTTTTTTTGCTTTTTGGAGACAGGGTCTTGCTTTGTAGTTCAGGCTGGCCCTGAGCTCACTATGGTGCCCCGGCAAGCCGCTGCGAACTCAGCAATCCTCCTGTCTCTACCTCCCGAGTGCTGGGATTACAGGCGTGAGCCACCACGTGCGGCATTGTGGTATGCGGTGTTGATTGTTGGTTGGCGTGTCTCCACGCCCAGCATTATATGTGGTTACCGGGGATCGAACTCAGGACCTTGCACTTGCGAGGCAGGTGCCAGAACCACTGAGCTAACCTCCGGCCCTTCTTGTTCTAATTTGTCATCAGTATATTTTCTTTGTTAAATTGTTCATTGTTTTCCTTTAAAAATTTTGGTCTATTTATTTGTTATGATTTTTTCTTTTTTTTGAGACAGGGTCTCGCTTTGTAGTTCAGGCTGGCCCTCAGCTCACTATGAAGCCCAGGCAAGCCTTGAACTCAGCAATCCTCCTGCCTCTGCCTCTCAAGTGCTGGGATTACAGGTGTGAGCCACCACGCCCGGCACTGTGGTATATGGTATTGATTACTGGTGGGGGTGAGTCACCACACCCAGCATTGTATGTGGTTACCGGGATCGAACTCAGGACCTTGAGCTTGCAAGGCAGGTGCTGGAACCACTGAGCTAAATCTCTGGCCCTCGTTATGATTTTGTATTGAAAAAATTTTGTTGTTTAGTCTGAAGGAGAAAAACATTACAAATCGTAGCCTACTTGTATGGAAATGAGTTGGTCTCTCACAGAATCTATTTATATGACTTATATATACTACCTTATCTTCACACAACAGGTTTTCAATAGTGGTGTGAATCTACCAATTATGTTTGTTTTCAAGATTGTTTTGAATCTTCTCATTTTTTTGACTCTCCATCAAAATATTTTAGAAAATATTTACTTATATCAGCCTATTATTACTTAGATTTTTCTGGATTTATTAAATTAATTATAAAGTATTTTACAAGATAATATTTAGAAGTTTTATTATTTATTAAATATCAGTGGAATTGTGAAACAACCAAGTACTGGGGTTTTCTTTATTAGATATTTTATATATAAATTCCATTTCTATACTAAGTATGGAACTCTTCAGGTAATATATTTATTCTATAATGAGCTTGGCTAATTCACTTCTTCCAAGAAATAGATAAAGCTCGGCTTGGTGGCTCAGGCCTATCACCCCAGCACTTGGGAGGCAGAGGCAGGAGGATTGCTGAGTTCAAGGTTTCCCTGGGCTACATAGTGAACTCATGGCCAGCCTGAACTACAACGTAAGACCCTGTCTTAAAAAAAAAAAATAGGAGTAGTTATATTTCAGGTACTGTTCTTCTATTGTCTTTAGAGTTTTCAGTGTTTGTCCCTGTTTGTTCTTGTTATAAGTCCTCCCCCTTTCTCTCTCTTCCTCCTTTTCTCTCCTTACTTGTATATTTAGTTTGCTGGAATTGCATCAGTTTAATAATTTTTAGTTAAACAGCTTTTAATTTGTTGTCTCTTTTGTTCTTGACATTTTTACTTAATTTTCATCAATTTGTTACTAACACTATTGATATATTTATTATTTCATTCTGCCTGCTTCGGGTTTGACTCTTTATTTTCTAGTTCCTTTTGGTGATATGTTAGGTTATTGATTTAGGAGCTTGAGACTCAATGATAGAAATTTCTTTTAAACCCTAAGTTAGTTGTATCTCACAGACTTTGGTACATTACATTTGTGATTTGCTTTCAGATTTCTTCCTTAGCTCATAGATTATTTAATAATACATTGGTCTCTTAACATTTGGAAATTTAAGAATAATTGATGTGTTGTTGATTTCAAATTTAATTCCATTATACTGAAGGGCAACACTTTGTGTGACCTTGAGTTTTTAAACTTTCTCTATCTCTTTTGCTTTGTAAGTTTATGTCTTACTGCATTTGAAGCTATGCTCTCAATTGCACATTTATTTGACTTGCAGTGTTTTCTTGGTGAATTGATTCTTCTCTTATCAAGCCAAAGCCTTCTTTATCCTTGATAATTTTGTTATTTGAAAGTAAAATTTACCTAATAGTAATGCAGCTGGCCCATTTTTCTATGGATTTATGTTTTATAGTATAGTACTTTTAACCTATGTATGGTTTAATGTTTAAAATAAATTTCCTGAAGACATCATATAATGGGTCATTTTTCTTAGTAGACTCTTATAATCTCTTTTACTTGCTCTGGTTAGACCATTTATGTACTGTAGTTATTGATAAAGTTGAATTTAGGACTGCTGTCTCTTCCATTTTTGTTCCATTGTACTCACTTTCCTGCTAGTCTTGACATTATTTGAAGTTCAATACATCTATTGGTTTTTTCAGGTATAAATTATTAATATCTATGTATCTATGCACATCTGAATTTTTTGTGTGTACACTGTGGTATCTCATTTCATGAATGTTTTTGTTTGTGAGCAGTTTGGTTTGCAAACAGAAACATGACAAAATTTTGGTTTTGCTTGCAGACTTTGGTTCACATGAGGAACACCCCCTTGTCATCTCCTCTGCATGAACATGAGTATGCCTTCTATTCCAGAACTGTGGGATGAGTTAAGTTTGTAGACTGAGATACCAGTGTATACACATACATGTTTTACTACACACATACACACACACACAGTATTTATGTTTGATAGTTTGCTAAAAAGTTATTTTTTTTCCTGTAAATAAACCATATGTTCACTTAAGCCCCACCTTTGTCTTACACTTGTAAAAGTATATCTATACACATTGAAACTCTACCATATATTAATTTCTACTTTTAACACCAGTATATATTAAAATGAGGAAAAATCTAATATATTTATTTTGGTACTTAATGTCTCTATCATGCTTCACTTCTGAATTCCCAAGCTTCCTACAGAAGGCATTTTTCATGTCTGAAGTGCTTCCTTTAGGATTTCTTTCAGAACAGGCTAAACCCATGAACAATTCCTTCAAGTTTTCTTCTTCTGAAAGTATTTTTTATTTTTCCTCTTTCTTAAAAGTTGTTTTTCTTGGAAGTAGTCTTCTCTGCTAATCTTTTTTTTTTTTTTTTTAGCACTTTAGCGACCTTCTGTAGCTTTTTGTTCTCCAGGCTTTCTGAGTCCAGACTCACAATTGTGCTTTCTTCTTCCCTTGTAAGTATTGCATCATGTAACTATGGCTCCCTTGTTTGTCTTTCATTTTCAGCCATTCAGTTATGAAATTTTGTATTTCAAGTGATTTGGGGATGTGTCCCGAAGATTTAAAAATAGCTTTTGTAACTTTATTGTTTCTTTGAAAATCTTCTGAATGTTGTTATTTTTAAAAAGCAAGGAAATCAGGGCCAGGACAGTGGTACAGAGCATGCCCAGCATGCTTAATTCCCTGTGTTAGATTCTCCATAGCAAAAAGGAAATGATTTAATAATAACAACTAATCAACTTGATTATGTTAATATTATGAGTTTTGCTTCATCCACTGCAGGCAATAGATCTAATGACATTTTTGTCTTAAAAAATTTTTATTATTGCTATTCTAAAACTTTTACTATTGCTATTTTCATTTGCCCTGAAAATACACCATTTGGATTATTCTGGAACGTAGGTAGTTGTGTATTATTTTTCTGTTTTCAAAGCCTTCAATATGTTTCCTTGGGTTTCATACATGCATATTACAGTTAGCAGTGAGCTACTGTGTGCCTAGACTCAAGGGATCCCTGACTCTAATCCTCTCTTTTCTAGATTATTCCTACACTCTGTAGCACTTAAGGACCCATGCTGAGGGCCAAGACATAAATTTATCTTGACATTTAGGGGCTTGTGCTGTCAACTGACATCTATGTTGTTAGCTCTTTCTTTCTTTCTTTCCTTCTTTCTTTCCTTCTTTCTTTCTTTCTTTCTTTCTTTCTTTCTTTCTTTCTTTCTTTCTTTCTTTCTTTCTTTCTTTCTTTCTTTCTTCTCTCTTTCTTTCTTCCTTTACTTTCTTTTCCTTCCTTCCTTCCTTCCTTCCTTCCTTCCTTCCTTCCTTCCTTCCTTCCTTCCTTCCTTCCTTCCTTCCTTCCTTCCTTCCTTCCTTCTTCCCTCCCTCCCTCCCTCCCTCCCTTCCTTTCTTCCTTGCCATCAGGTAAGAACAAGAGGAAATATCTAAATAACTAATTAGGGATTTGTCCTGGACATTCTCTGTTTTTCAAGGATCCCCTTTCCTCACCAAAAAGAGAATTTTGCCCTCCCTTACTCCATTCTTTCCCCTCTTTCACTCTCTTCCTTCTTTCATTTCTCTTCTTCCACTTTTCTTTCCCTGCTTCATTAGATTATAATCCTGCCAAATTCATATCTAAACTGGGTGGTAGAGAAGAGGAAATAAAAACTAATAAACTCTCCCTGTAGTCCTTTCCCTCAAATTTTGTCTTTCATCTCTCATCTGCATGCCAGATGTTTACTTGAAAAATGGAATTTGCTTTTTGTATTTTCTCCCACAGATTTTAGCTGTAATCAGTGAGTGACAGATTGGTAAGATTCTTAGCATTTGGCCAGCAACAGTAGTCCATGTTAGGATATTAAGCTTACAAATTAGAGAAAGTAGCAGCTATTGAGGCATGAGAAAATAGCTACTGAAAAGAAGAAAAATGGGACTGGCCTTGCAATCGGTATTTTAGTCTATTTTTCTTTGAAAAGTAAAAGCAGTAAAAATAGTATTCAAATTATATAAATAATGAGCAAAAAAGAAGACAGGAACAGAAAGTAGAAAGATGTTCAAATAATTCCTCAAATTCTCTATTCTGTTGTTTGAAAATATTTTAATATATATGGCAATTCATTTAATTTATATTACTAGTTCCTCTTATGTCATCAAAAAGAAAGTTTTATGGTATTTCTGTTTATTTCTTTTCCGTAAAACTTTTTGTCTATGAGTTGTACTTTGGCTACTCTTTCAAAATTATGGTTCACAGTAATATTCTTACTCTGTAATTACTTTGTTATAGAATTTGTTTTTTATACAAGAATGGTTTTTATATTTTCTTTATTAGTATGTATGTATATTATATTAAAAATAGAAGGATAGCTCTCTCTTAACAGTTAAGTTAGCCAAGATTATTCTTAAAAGTGGTAGATATGTGAAATATCTTTTAAAATCAAAGGAATAATTTTTACCTCCATGAGTAATCTAGTCTTATACAAGGTGAAGCAATATTTAGAAATCTGAAATGAGGGCCGGAGGGTTAGCTCAGTGGTTCCGGCGCCTGCCTCGCAAGCATAAGGACCTGAGTTCGATCCCCGGTTACCACATATAATGCTGGGCGTGGTGGCTCACGCCTGTAATCCCAGCACTCGGGAGGCAGAGACAGGAGGATTGCTGAGTTCGCGGCGGCTTGCCTGGGCACCATAGTGAGCTCAGGGCCAGCCT
>PVIC010002983.1:0-72493 GCA_004025085.1 Thryonomys swinderianus
GGGCCCCGGAGATCCAAAGCCTGGCACAGCCCCTGTGTGGAACCACTTTCTCCTTACTGCCAAGTGCCATGTCCTCACCAGCCACAGTCACTCCAGACCCCTCTTTCTTTCACCCTTTCCCTTTGCCTTCTCTTCAGACTGAGTCCTGTACAGTCTTCAAAATGAAATGTCTTTATCCCCAATGAAACTCTTCTGGTTCCTATAATATTCATGCTCAATACCGACCTAACTTTTTATTTTTTTTCTTTCATTTCAAAGGAATCATGCTGTCTTGACTTTGTCTCATTAATTAGACTATTAGAAGCATCAACACTCTATCTTATCCTCTGTCCTCAGTTTTCAGTATCTTAGCAGACATATTGGTTATTCTTGCTACACATTGGGCGACTCATTATTAACATTTCCGTAATAATCGTCAGACCATATAATACATAAGGCCAACCACACCGTAGTTTTCCTTTACTATTTACTGTACTGAGATAAGGCCACAAGTTAGTGTTTCAAATCCAAAACAAGCAATCAAAAGCCCTGAGTTCAAGGGGTTTTGTATCAAACAATTTTAAGGTGAAGTTTAAAATGGAGAAAACACTGAAGGAAGAGTTTAGAAAACTTCTAGTCTCTGGTTATTTATTTAAGTGTGAGAAGAAAACAAATAGCAATGGTAAAAAGTTGTCCTCGTGCTTAGAAGGTTTGGAGAATCATTCCAATAAGAATGAGTAACCACACCATCGTCAAGCAAGCATGATGAGGACGGGGGTGCTCCTGGTGAAAGGAAGACCATGCTGTACACTCAGAATGTTTGTTTTCCCCTTTCAGCACAAATTGAAGTGATACCATGCAAGATTTGTGGCGATAAATCCTCCGGGATCCACTACGGAGTCATCACTTGTGAAGGCTGCAAGGTAGGGACTTTGCCTCAGGCAGTGCGCACGGTCCTTGGAGACACAGCGACTCCCTCCAGGTGAAGGAGGCTCGCTGGAGCCACTTGGGCCTGCTGCTGACTCTTGGGACTTCTGGCTTGGGGGGATGGGGGCATCGTTTTCCATCCTGTCACCTTTTCTCTCTTTTTCTCAAAGGAGTCAGCAACTCCTTAAAAAGCGTTGCGTACATAAAGACTTGAATTATTCCCATTTACAAAGATATAAACATTAACCCCTGCCCTATTAGCAGTACTTTCTGTAGTAAATTCCATGGCACTCATTATCATATGAGAGAATTAAAGATTAAAAGAAAGATTAGAAGGTAAAGATACGTATTTATCTATCTCCTAGAGAATGAGGAAATCAAAGAGACAATTGAACTATACATATGGACATCCTTTAATTTCACATTCAAGAAAAAGAAAACTTAAAGCAGAGGAACTGTTAGAAGTGAACTGGATAATTTCAGTGAACCAGATAGTTTTCAACTATCCCCCCCCCTCCAAAAAAAGAAAACTCTACTGACAAGGTCTTGAGGCATAGATACTATTTTGTGAAATGACAAATGTCATTGATAGTAGATAGTAAAAAGCTGGACAAAAATAAAAGGCTCATCACATTCAATCCAGTGTTCCTGCCGAAAGTCTACCAATCCTCCCCCTAAAAAACAAAAACATATTCCAGTAAGCAAACTGCTTCTCAAACATAGACCCAAGGAAATAGCAGTTACTACAGACCTAATCTGAAACAAGAGCAATTAGAAACTTGACCATAAATTTTTAAAATTTATTTTCAGAAAGAGTGAATGAAATCAAAAGGGTTCTACAACTAACTTTAAAGGGCCACATGTGACCAAAACAAATAGAATGCAGCTACCATCTTGTTAGGATTGATTATATCTTTGTGCAGAGATGCAGTCACGGTGGGTCATTAATCGATTAAACTGAAGGAGATGTAATACACTGACAGATTCTAGGAGCCAGTGTGAACCTTAGAAGGCCTTCCAAGATAAACAAGACAAAGCATACTGTAATGGTCCACGTGTGGTGCTTTGACAACATCTTCATAGTCACCTCAAGAAATGTGATTATTGGAACTGCAAGTGGAGAGAATAGAAAAAGGAATAAATGGGAATGGAATGGAAGAGGGAAGAGGATGCCACCGGTGGCATTTTTCCCAGACTTTTGGCTAATTCTACAATGTTAAGTGTTATCATCTAGTGTGCACAGTATCCACTAAGGTATTTTTAGATCAATGTCATAATGCAAATATTTGGTGTTTTACTGTACAAGACTCTTTAGGAAATGTCTGATTTTAAAACAGATATACTGTATTTATGTTAGGTAAAACGTTTTAAACAGTAATTTCTAAATTATTTAATAACTGAACAGATATATAATCCAACTGGTCAAAAGCCAGGACTTCTGCCATCTTTCCTATTTAAAGAAGGAAGCCACAATCAAAGAAATTATACTGTTAATGTGAGGTTTAATCAAAGCTATGCATCATACTGTTTTTATTTATCTCATGGAAAAACTCACACTTATAAGAATATTACATTTTCCTCCAAAGAGCAAACTCAAGAAATTTCACTCAAGATTAAATGTCAACCTCAGCACATTCAGTAATCAACCTTTGAATTTTCATAATACTGTTTTTGAGTCGACATGAACAACCCATTTTACATAACACCAGTTCCCACATTTATTCAATCCCCACTCATCTAATAAGATTTGAAATGATCTTTTTCATGCCCAAAACCTCATTTGCAATAATGAGCAACAGTTAAACAAGAAAAGCCTCATAATTAACGTCAAGTTGGCCTTAAATTAGGGTGTGTAGCTGAGACTTCAAAAAAGTCATTTTTGTCCATTGTTATGCTAAGTTGCAGTATAGTATCCAAACATTAAAAATCACTCAGTTCTTTCTTAAAATGTTAATTTTGCATCACCTTTAATCCAGACCCATCTGCTGAGGTTATGTTTCCTGACAGTTTTCCTGGTATAGGAAGCACATCTCTTCAACCTCTAGGGGCTTATTGTGACCTGTATACTAATATGAATCCGGTTGAACTAGATGATCAGATGTCTTATTCTGCCATCGTTGGTCCAGTGAGTAAACAATACACAAGGACATGTGAAGAGGAAACCAGTCCTTGTCCAGTGGCTTTGGGCTTAAACCACAAAACCAACAGGGGC
Organism: Thryonomys swinderianus; assembly: GCA_004025085.1. Classification (NCBI taxonomy): domain Eukaryota; kingdom Metazoa; phylum Chordata; class Mammalia; order Rodentia; family Thryonomyidae; genus Thryonomys; species Thryonomys swinderianus. The sequence goes on from PVIC010002983.1 coordinate 3,119, forward strand.
CCTTTCTAAGGCACTGTTGACCACACAGTCACTTCTGAGATTCCGTACAGAATCGCAAAGCACCCTCCCAGTACCAAGCAGAGCCCCACTGGAATCTCAACAAGGCAGAAACTGACAAAATCAATTCAGTATTTCTTTAAACTTGATTTTTTTCTCTCTCTCATTAATACTGTCTTGGTTGGGGTTGGTTTTTGCTTTGTTTTGTTTTCTTTCTTTCTTTTCTTTTCTTTTTTTTTTTTTTTTTTTTTTTTTTTTTTTTTTTTTTTTTTTTTTTTTTTTTTTTTTTTTTTTTCTTTTTTTAGGCTTTTGAGACAGGGTCTCATTTCATAGTACAGACTGGTCCTGAACTCACTCTGTAACCCAGGCTAGCCTCGAACTCACAGCTATCCTCCTGCCTCTCCCTCCTGAGTGCTGGGATTAAGGGCATGAGTCACCATACATGGCACTGTGATATGTGGTGTGGGGGATCAAACTTCAGACCTTGCACTTGCCATGCAGACGCCAGAACCACTGAGCTAAATCCTTGGCTCTAATACTGGTTTTTAATACATTACATTAATCTATTGATTTTCCTAATTATCAGTCATTTGGTGAGTCTTAGAATTTGCATTCAGGATGACTTCACACTCACCTTCTGTGGGTCCAGCCCTGTTCTGTCCACCACCGGCATGAGGAAGGCATTTGACAGAACTCAGGGACTGTCTTCCAGGCCGGTCGGTACCAGTCGGTACTGTGGATAATGAACTAACCCCACCTGAACTTTTTTTTTTTTTTTGAGACAGGGTCTCGCTTTGTAGTTCAGGCTGGCCCTCAGCTCACTATGTAGTCCAGGCAAGCTTCAAACTCAGCAGTCCTCCTGTCTCTGCCTCCTGAGTGCTGGGATTACAGGCGTGAACCACCACGGCCGGCACTGTGTATGTGGTATTGATTGTTGGTGGGCGTGAGTCTCCATGCCCAGCATTGTATGTGGTTACCGGGGGTCGAACTCAGGACCTTGCGCTTGCGAGGCAGGCGCTGGAACCACTGAGCTAACCCTCCAGCCCCCCCACCTGAACTTTTTAAGCCATCTTCTTTCCAAAAGACAGCCCTCAGCTGTCATTTCCTAGTATTTCTCTTCGTACATCTATTTCAGACTCTCATTTTGCTCAGAGCTCTCTGTGTTCACGGTTTCCTCAGATCAACTCAAAAGCAAAGCATGATGAGGAAAACCGATTGCACAAGAGACCAAATGGATGAGTGATAACTCTGGGGAAAAAAGTGCTCATTTTCGCCAATAGTGTGCTCTGAAAAATAACTAAGGGAAGGCGGTACTTAAAGAATTTAAAAAGAATAATAAGCTTAACTGTAGATTAGAAGGGTGGTGTGTAGCCCTCGGTAGTGCATTCTGAGCCAGGATTCACACATAACGGCGTTCTTGGCCAACACGGAGCAGACGCCATTTGCCCGGATTTTACTTTGCCTTTTGTTTGCTTGGCTCTGTGCCTGCGGGGCCTGTACTGAGGATCAGCCCCAAAGCCACCCGTCTCTACGCTACATCCAGCCCTTTCGTTCATTCTGAGCCAGGGCGTCACTCAGACGCTCACGCGGACCCCAGGCTTTCTCTCCCCTGCGTCAACCTCCCAGTGCCAGGATTGCACGTACGGACTGCCACCCTCGCTTTATCTTCTTTGTAGTTGAAGGGTTTGTTCAATATTTCCTTTATTCAAAGATGTAGCTGATCAGAAGGCACATCATTGCTCTGCAGAACATCTTTCCAGATGTGTTCTGGCCAAATTTAAAATGTATTCAAATGGAGCAAATGTGTCTCAGAAACAGAGAAAACAGTAACACATTCTGAGCCTGTGCAGGTGGCACACGCCTGTCCCGCCACGACTCCTCTCTGTCTCGACCAAGGCAGACAGACTCCTTTGTCACTCACTCCTTGCTCTCGGCTTTTGGGGGGCAGAAACCGGGTTTTCTTTACCTAGAAGAGCATAGCTCACAAACACGTTCATTAAACTTCCAATGTATGACTGAACGGTGCCTTCCTATCTCTGCAGTTAACCCATTTTACCTCACAGAAACATCTGCAAACTATTCAAGGCTAATGATCCAGAAGAATTTTTTAAATTGCGCACACTTTTGTCCATAGTCGATAATGCTTCCAGTGCGATAACGTCTCTTGCCTTAGACGCCCGCTCTCGGCTCCTCTCTCCCTCCAGGGCTTCTTCAGAAGGAGCCAGCAGAACAACGCCTCCTACTCCTGCCCCAGGCAGAGAAACTGTTTGATTGACAGGACCAACCGGAACCGCTGCCAGCACTGCCGACTGCAGAAGTGTCTCGCTCTAGGGATGTCACGAGATGGTAAGGGGTTTCCCTTCCTGTTTCTGACTTCAGGATTTCAAAGGGATGTTTCGCTCAGTCTGTTTGAACCACTGGAAAAATTTACATGTGGGAACTGGGGATAAGAAGAGAACGGTAGCGCAGGTAGTGAATTTAGGAGCAAAGTTAAGAACATTTTGTAGAGTTGCACACAGAATAAGAGAAGGAAGATTGTACTGTGTACTCATGGACCAGCCTGTGCCATCTGGGTGAACGTAAAGCCCTCAGCCCCATGTTGAAGGTGACCGGGCATCCACATTTACCTGGGAGTGAGCCGTCTTCTGAGGTATGAGACTTTCAGAGCTAACACTGGAGACTTGCCAGCAAACAGGGGCCATTTAGTCACTGGGAAAGTCTCACTGTGCACACATTGCTCAGTGAGGAAAATGCTAAGGAGCAGAACCAGCATGTATGGAAAGCGTGGAAGCTTGGCAGGCTGGCCATTTGTACCCAAGTAAGGGTTTGGACCATTCTGATCCACAGTGGAGACTGAAAACTACAGCATATTTCCACATCTTAGAAGGGTTATGTAAGAGTGAGGCAAGGTAATACACACCTGTAATCTAGCACTAGGGGAGGCTGAGGCAGGAGAATTGCAAGATTGAGCCCAACTTGACCAACTTAGCAACAGAGTAAGATCCTGTTTCAAAATTTAAAACAAGACAAAACAACAAAGGGGGTGGGGAGAGGTGTTCAGTGCAAAGGTTCTAAGTTCAAACCCCAGTAATTAAAAAAAAAAAAAAAACTTTTTTCGGAGGTCAAAAATTTAGCTCAAGTGGTACTGTGCCTACTTTGAAAGCACAGAGGCCTGAGTTTGACCCCAATTTTACAAAAAAACCTCTCAGTTTATAAAAAAAGTCTGTAGAAATCTTGCTCAGTGACCACTTGCTAGCATATATGAGGCCCTGTATTCAATTTCCAGGATCTCTCCACCAAAAAGCAAGGATTGTATAGATACTGCCCTAGTCAGACTCTGTTTCAAACGTGTGCGGCTCCAATCATTCTTTAGCAAAGTACAAAGTAAAGTAGTATATGTAAAAATTAAGAATGAAAACAAAGACAAAAACTTCCAAGTTTAAAAATTATATATATAATATCGTGTGTGTGTGTGTGTGTGATTAATAGGTGCTTTCCCTTAGTATACAGGGATGTAATGAATTATTATAGATTTTATTTTTAGCTTTTCTCTAATTCACAATCAACCTAAAATGATCTTGTCCTAATGTGTACTTAAACAGGGCCAAAAAAAATTAGACAGAATTTGACCTTGTGACTTACAGTTTACAGATAGCTTCTAAAGCTACAGAAGTTTCCAAAACTTTCCTATGAACTAAATTTTTTGTTTTATTCGCTTTTCTTGGGCTCACTGATCACATAAATTTATTCCTAGGGTAAATTTATAGCACTGTGTGGTTTCTGTATAACTGAGGCAAATAAGTGGAGGGAGGGGGTTAGTGGTTTTCAGGATTTATTTAGTAAAAATCTATGAGAATTTGCGTTGATGATTTTGCACTTCATTTCTCCCACGTGGAAACAGCATAGAACTGATGGCATCCAGAAAACCCCACTAATAATTGCAAAAACATCCGGATAAGCTATTGGACATACAGATACCCCTCATTTAACAATCTGCCTGTTTAACAACTGTTTGGATTTATGACCTGCCACTTGGACTTAGAACCCAACTTTTTCTTACAGTTCTGTACATCTTGTTTATAGAGACTTTATGTCATTTTTGTACAGTACACTTTGCTTACACTACTATAATTTTTACTAATTGTACAGAACAGTACTGTAGTTTTATGTTCTGATATACATCATGGTACTGCATGAAAGAGGTGTATAAATAAAAGCAAAGTCATCATATCAGAGTTTCCTTTGACTATCTCTTTGTTCTGAATATTGTAATGTACGTCCTCTATACGGTTCCTCATTTAGCAACAAATTCTGTTAGTGATCTAGTAAAGGCAGTAGGGTTCTCTCATTAAATGAAGAATGCCTGTTTTTGTTTTTGTTACTTCTTCCCACAATCAAAGGAAGCATCTGTTCTGGAAGGGTCTGTGCTGCTCTGTGAGTCTGTGCTGGACAGACGAGAGTCTATATCCCAGGGCAGATTCTGCGGACTCAGAATCTCCTGCCCACCAAGTTTGAGGTTTTTAAATCCCATGACATAAAAGAAATATGTTGAGAGTATTGCTTAACGTATACAGCCACAGTTTGTTCTCCAGGAGGAGGAAGCTTCCGGCAGCACGTACTGTTCTATGCAAATAAAAGTGACCTAGCACCTTATGACACTGGGGAGTAAGCATCATGATCCATTTTAACTTCAGATCCAGAGACCACCTTCAGGCTGCCTGAGACATCTCCCCAAAGGCCTCCTAAGTATGTTCCATGTCAAACTGGTCATCAAGAAAAATGATCAGGGATAGGAAGCTGGAAATGGGAAGATGAGGCTCAAGAAGACCTCTCCCACCCCCTCACTGAGAAAGCTTTTTCTTTATCACGTCAAATACAGAAAGTTGGTCAGAACCTTGATTATAAGGAGGCCATTACACCAAACAAATCATACTAAAACCCAGGAGGTTGATTAAGTTTTATTCGCTGTGGATAAGTAACACCAAGCATGTGGTATTAAAGTCAAAAGCCTTGAAGTCACAGTGAATTCACTCTGTCTAGCCAGGACTCAGAAATGACAGTTGATCTTTCTCTCGACACTTTTCATTATCCTTTGCATCTTCTCACTAAGCAAATACTTTGAAAGTGCTTTAGCCGTATTGCCGAAGCCAAGGTGAAATACCCTGCGTTTAGCTTGTGTATAACCCCTCATTTTCCCTCAGAGACACAGCAGAGCTTGTTCTCTTTGCTTCATACACTTTTTCCCGGCTCCTGAAATCTCTGCTTCACTGGCACCAAAACAGGATGGCTGCCAGTAAATAGCTTAGCATGACCGTTTCAATCACTGAGTTCTCATTCTTTTCTGAATTTCCACTTGTATAGCCCATTAGTAGCCATGGCATCTATATTCAAATTTGTTCAAATTTTGCCCAGGCAAAAAATAAAAAATCAAACCCATTTTGAATATATGCACACGTGCTTATGTTCATAAAAATAGGAAAGAATGCATATATATGTGAATCGATTACAAGAATCTTCTCCATTTCATTTATTTTTCATGTAACTAGGTCTTACAAATATTGTTTTAACTAAACTGTTTATAAAAGAATGTTCATGTAACTGTTTACTGAAAAATAGTAACAGTAGAAAGATATTGAGCCTAAAGAGAAACAACAACAAAAAAAAAAAAACAGAAAACCTAGCAAAAACTAAAAAGTGAAAACGTTATTTAGTAATTTTTAAAAATATAGACTGTGTCCTCTCAAGTGACATACCTCTCTAAAAAGACAGAGGTTTCCTATAAGAACAGGCTTCACTACGAAGCCACACTGTCTCAAAAAAAAAAAAAAAAAAAAAAAAACAGGCTTCATAGACTAAGCTTCTTCTATTCAGCACTGTATTATCCAATCATGTGTCATCATTTACATCTCAGTTACCTAAGATTAAATACACTTAATTGCAATTCTTTAACCATACAAGCTGTATTTCAAATGCTTGATAGCCGTATGTCCTTGTGGGTACCCTACTGAAAATCTCAGAGAAGATTCTTTCTGTTTTTGAAATTCTGCTGGAGGAAATAGGAAATGAGAGAGTTCAAATGAATAGTGCTGGGTAGATTGAATCTGACTTCTAAACCAGTCTAGAGTCCTTCGGGGGACAGAGCACATTGCTGAAGCTGAGGAGTTAAAGTTAGACTAGTTTAGCTGGTGAGCAGCAAGATATAAAAATGAAGAACTTCACAACTGAAGGTCATAAGATAGGATAATATCCTCAAAAGACTACATGAAGCAATGTATAGCTGGTTGTCTTACAGCCAAAAATACCTGCACAGGTGTCATGTAATATTAAGTAGAAACCTTTTTAAGGCGCAGTGACTATGTTTTAGCTATTCTGAAAACTTCCATTCCATTAGAATCCTACTCTCTGAATAAAGATGAAATGATTTTGGATTCTTTTGCATAAATTGTTCCTTGCTAACATAAGCATTATGAGTATATCATGATTGCTGGGTGTGGTGGCTCAAGCCTGTAATCCCAGCACTCGGGAGGCAGAGGCAGGAGGATGGCTGAGTTTGAGGCTTACCTGAGCTACCCAGTGAGCTCAGGGCCAGCCTGAACTAAAAAGCGAGACTCTGTCTCAAAAAAAAAAAAAAAGAGTATATCACTACCAATACCATCATTTTCTCAATATTTATAAAGTAAAATGTACACAGAATTGTACTGGTTTCTTTGTAATAAGTAGTAGCAGTTTACCAAAAGGCCATGTCTATACTCCAGTAAATGTCAGTCAGTGACAGAATAATTCAAGTTTGAGAGGGAATAACCAAACACAAATGCCGTTCTCATTGGTGCATAGTGATAAGAAGATTGAAAATACTAAAAACTATCACAGTGACATGGGCTTTATCAAAGCAGGTCTAAGCATACAAGAGTTGAACTTACAGATAGTGACAAGGAATTGTTCCTATGTTACAAAAGTTTGGTAACTTCATTTTTGCCATGTATTATAATTCTTCCCTAAATATGTCAACAATTTTATTGCAGGAAAAGATTATAGAAGTGAAATGCTGATGAGCCAGCGTTTCTGAAATGAATGGAAAATTTATCCTACGATGGTATTACAGCCTTTGTCAGTGACGGCCTTGATTTATGATGAAGCCTGCTAATTCTAAAATGTAGTGGAGCTTTAAGGTGTTTCTATCTAAATATATCAGATGTTCAATGACCTGATGACAAGTGGATTTCTTAGAAAAGGCATACCTTTTCTCTGTTGAATTTTCAGTTTAGCAGAGCAGAGCCCGTGACAGCAAACATTTGTTAGCTGTAATTATGACACCTGTGGTTAACAGCACACTTCTGCCGGTGTTGGCGACAGGTCAGCTCTGGGGCTCGGTGGTCACCAGTGGCCGCCTAGGAGACTCAAGAGTCATGACAGCTTTCCGGGTCTGTGTAGTGAGCTATACCCTGTGAAGCAAGTCCTTTTCAACCCGGTTTGCATACATGGGAATGTTGCATTGGCCCGGAGCAAGTCACATGACCATCAGTCCAGCGTTGCATTGGGCAACGTATGCTCGCCTAGAAAAGCGAATGAATGAGAGAAATTGGAGTCGTCAATGCAAACAATCTGCTACAAAGTAAGTTTTGCCCAAATAAAAATCTAAAGCAAGGATTGAATGAAAAGTGCTTTTAAAATAAACACCGCATTTCTATTCACATGTCAGAAGAGTCTCTCATTCTGAATTTTAGTTCTTATAAATTTTGAACAAATATATGTAAATCTGTTTTATTCCAATAAAATAAATAGTAGTTCTGCATCAGCCTAAACACAAATACAATCTATAGCAATAGAGGTCTTTCTTTTAGTCACCTTTGTAACTGCAACAAATAGTTGCTCTGAACCAACATGAGTGCAAAGGACAGAGAGCTTTCTTAGAGAGGTAAGAAGAGTGTCACATATTTGCTTGGGGGAAGAGGACTTCTTGAATCAATATTTTTCATCATTTACTTTTTCTCATACAAAAATGGCTTTATTCCTCTAGAGAACAATATAAATTATTTGGAAAGTTATCATATAAAGCCACAGAGAAAACTTTGCCTAAGAGTTACTATAGCATTCTACCCAAAGACAAACATACTACTTATACTTAGTAAGTAAATAAAGTCTTCCCTGAGAAACAGAATCTAATGAAGGTAGTATAGAAACAGGGAAACTCAGTGATGTCAATGATTCAAGACCCAATAAAAGCAAGAGCTGAGATGGAAAAGAGACGCTCATGGGAATTAATCATATTGCTTGTCTTCATTCAGAAAAATTAGTAGATAATTACCACTTCATTTTCCTACTTAGCACCAGGAAACCAAAATGTAAGACTCTTTAAAAAAAAATTAAGGAAAAATAGAGTTCAAGCTTCTCTGTATGCGACCCTCACATCTAGAGTCCAGCTGGCTAGAAGAAGAAAACCATGTGCCTCTTCACCTGGAAGGATATGCAAGACATCCATCTACTCCCTGTTAGCCAGAATTTAATCACACATATTTGTTAGAAAACGTCCCTTCTTCACAGTCCATGCTCCGTCCATTGGTACCTATATACCCAATGGATGGAGAACATGAACTTGGGTGGAATACTGTGGGGACACGGTTGCCTCCATGAGTCTCTCAACCTAGATAGCTCTCAAACACTGCATCCTTCAGTTATTCTCAGAAAATAACCCACCCCAGCACCTGAACAGGCGCTCTTTCTGCCCCGTTAACTTCCTTCTACATTCTCCAAACTCCCACTGCTAGCAGCTGATGGGAACAGGAAACAGAAACCCAGAGGGGGGTCTCCACGTCTGTCATAGTTCCCGCTGTCTATGCAGGACGAAGAGTGGGGTACAGTGCAGACCAGGTCGCCCTGAGGGTCAGGAGCTTCACATGCTAAAAATGAAGGTGACAACTTGGGAGGGAAAATGTCAGAGGCTGTAACAGTTTGGGAAGTTGTACATTATGAGTTAAGAAACAACACATTGGGGTGAATGTCTCTTTGTATCACTCCGTGACAACTTGCAGAACCTCTTCATTTTTCCTCAGAGTAGCTGAGGATTTTTGTAGAAGAAAAAGAAAATAAAACTTGGAGCTGGTAGAATGAGAGAAAGTACCTAATGTTGGTTCTCTTGCTAGGCATTGGATGTACAAACTTACTGCTTTCTAGCGGTTCTAATCTTTTGTCCCCAAACCTAACAGATGGTAAATAATGTGTTTCAATTAAAACTGCGTTCATCGCCTTGCCATATTAGTACTGTATTTGCAAAATAGGTCTAAAAGTGAAATAACAGGATCTTTTCCGGCATCCTAATAACTGTAAAACCTGGAAGCGAAAGTTAAAAATGAGTGTTGAACTTTTTTTTTTTTTTTTTTTTTTTTTTTTGAGACAGGGTCTTGCTTTGTAGTTCAGACTGGCCCTGAGCTCACTATGGTGCCCAGGCAAGCCGCCGCGAACTCAGCAATCCTCTTGTCTCTGCCTCCCGAGTGCTAGGATTACAGGCGTGAGCCACCACGCCTGGCATTGTGGTATGCGGTATTGATTTTTGATGGGGGTGAGTCTCCACGCCCAGCATTGTATGTGGTCACCGGGGATCGAACTCAGGACCTTGCGCTTGCGAGGCAGGCGCCGGAACCACTGAGCTAACCCTCCGGCCCCTGAGTGTTTAACACTTTGATAGCTGGTGCTATTTACTGGTGAATGTGTGTGTGTCTGTTTTTCACAAGTGTGACAGAACAAGAAAAGATGTTTCTGACCTCATAGTAATATAGAAATATATAAGTGTGTTTATTTTGCCTTTGTTACTGCCATACCTTGGATCTTAAATGTCCCCCAGAAGTTCATGACCTCAGCTCGGCACTGCTGGGATGCGGTGGAAACCCTTGAGAGGTGGGGCTGAGGGAAAAGTCTCAGCCACCCTCGAAGGGCATCACAGAGCTGCAGGCCCTTCCTCTTCCTCCACTTTGCTTCCTTACCTGAGATGAGCACCCTGCCGCACCCTCCACCCCTCCATAACTTGCTGGCCCCCCCACAAGCCCAGAAGCAGCAGATCTGCCAAATGATGGGCTAGAACTTCCCAAACTGAGAGCCAGCACTAACCTTTTCTTTGTCAATTAACCTAGGCAGGTACTCGCTCCAGTGGTGGAAAGCTGATGGATGTGGTTAGATTTAGTTCTTGGTGTAATAGAAACCTGTACAGCTGCCCCCCAGATCTACCCGTCCAGTAAATATAGAGCACAAAGCGAAGGGACTCAGGCTGTGGGGCTACAGCTTGTCTGCTTGATGTTGGAGGCACTGTCATCCATGACCAGAGGTGCTTACGCAGAAGCATGACCACAAGTCCTGTGTTCTGTTCTTGTCTCCCACCCAGCTGTGAAGTTTGGCAGGATGTCCAAGAAGCAAAGGGACAGCCTGTACGCGGAGGTGCAGAAGCACCAGCAGCGGCTGCAGGAGCAGAGGCAGCAGCAGGGCGGGGAGGCAGAGGCCCTCGCCAGGGTCTACAGCAACAGCATCAGCAACGGCCTGAGCAACTTGAGCAATGAGACCAGTGGCACTTACGCCAACGGGCACGTCATCGACCTGCCCAAGTCTGAAGGGTACTACAGCGTGGATTCTGGCCAGCCGTCCCCCGATCAGTCAGGACTTGACATGACTGGGATCAAACAGATAAAGCAGGAACCTATCTATGATCTCACATCGGTACCCAACTTGTTTACCTATAGTTCTTTCAACAACGGGCAGTTAGCACCAGGCATAACCATGAGTGAGATCGGTAAGTGGACATGTCCTAAAAATGTTGGTTTTTAGTTCCTGTTTGTTGGTTTTTTAAATTTCTGCTTTGAAGATGTCTTACCCTATTGAGCTGGGTCATTTTCTTAGATCAAAATGAAATTACTTCCATTTGTGGCTTCTACTGACAAAATAAAATGATTTTTAAAAATACCCTAGTAAATACTGTCCCCTTGCCCCATAAAAAGTTAGTTCAAGCAAAGGAAAAGAGAAGAGGTTATAAGTAGAAAGATGCTATCTTTAAAGAAAGAACAGATGCTATTTGTTGAATTTGGGTTCTCACTGAAGAAAACAAATTTTATTGGAATAAACTGGGAAGTTTCAGTAAGTATCCAAAATGGTGCTATTCAAAGTGAAATAGCAAAAAGACATAAAAACAGCAGAATAACCCAATGAACAGGGTTTACTCTCCCTGTCAGATAATTGACCATGGTCTAAGCAAATGACCCCTCCGTTTCCCTCACTGTAAAGGCACTAAAGCTCTTGAAATTCATACTCAAGGACTCTAAATTATAGAAATGAGAAGAATGTGGTCTAGAAAATGACAGAACACAAGAGTGTCAATAAACTAGTCATGGGCATGATGGCTTCAGCAACCTGACCCTGTCTGGCCGCAGTGCCCTTCTACCCCTTGGAGTGACCTTGAAGAGGCCCAGCTCTCCGCGAGCAAGCTCTCCCCTGACCTGTCGTCACTCTGTCTCACCCCGTTAAGCCCAAGAGTCTACCGAATGTTTAACTGGTTAATCCCACTAATTAACTGCCATAAAAATATTGATGTAGGCTTAGCTCATGACCCTCTCAGGTAACAGAGTCTCAAATTCACAGCAGCCTAGAAGAGCTAAGGGCACAGTGGCTCCACAAGACTCCCGTGGCCTTTGGGGGTCTGGGGGAAGCCGTCCAGGTGTCAGGCCCCTTCAGGCCTCTTCTGTCCCCAGCTATGAGCCAGCATGAACAGTAACTACAAGCAAGGCTCCCAGAGTTCACATCCTGGCTCTGTGGTGTATTATTTAAGCCAGAGCAAGCCTCCCTGTCCCAGGTTATACATCTTTAAGAGGCAGAGAGTGTTACCTAGTCGTGCACAGGGATGTTGTAATGATTACAACACTTGGCCAGCACTCCATAGCTCTTGCTATTATTATTAGGATCCCAATGTGCTTAGTCAGCTTGCAACAGGTACCTACAACCCACATTTGTTTGAAATGAAGTTGCTATGAGCACATAGTGAAATCCATGGCCATATTCTTGGCTACTGGTACCATCTGGCTGAGGAAGAAGTGACATACAACAGTTGTAAACCTGAAATGTTCTTTCTCCCTTGTAGCAGTTGAGCCCACGACAGGGAGTAAAGTGGTTCTCAGAGCACCTGTAACGATTCTCTCAACTGAGATACGTAGAGAATTACACGTCCGCTATAACAACAAAATATTCAAGGACTGCTATTATCCTTAAACTTGTTTTTAATATACCAGTGTTACTTTGCAGACATTTACTTTTCACAGATGTCTTTAAGAATAAGCAAATATATAATTCCCATTTCACTACAGAAACAGATGTGCCCAGATGTCCCAGGGTCCTTCGCTCACTCCGTTACTGAGCCCAAGTGCCCTCCAGGTGTTTGATTCCAGCCTCTTGTGGCATCAGTTACCTTCCTTCTCGCTGGGGGTTTAATACTCACATACCACACTGTCGCCTAATAAAGACAGTCTTTTTAAGTGGAGGCAGCCAACCTTTCCAAGAAAGCACGTGAAATAAGAAAATAGGAAATGCCACCATTGTGGGGCATTTGTACTACTGAATGCCTAACTTCCTGATTCTACTACTAACTTGGAACAGATGTTTAATATTAATGAAACAAAAAATCACCATTGTTGGACAATCTTCTGCTCCAGCCCAGAAGGAAAGTATTCTAAAGGAACAGAACTCATAATTTCCTTATGATTTGACACCATTAAGAATGAGTATGGAAAGAGAGCCACCATCAAAGCCGTCAGGTCTGGGTTACCCTGGACGAGTCATTTCACCTCTGAGGCCCTCAGTCTATTTGTCTATGAGCTAATGGAACGGGACTAGATAATCTCATATCCAGACAAGCAAAATGAGTTAGCACATACGTTTCTTCTTTGAAGACATCATTAGTCTTCACAGATTTCTACACATGCTCTAAATTTTGGGGGCATCTTTCATCAGCTTTAAGTGGTATAATTAGGTTGTCCTGCAAGTGCTTCCAAATCTAGCCAACCCACACACCTCAATACTGACTCCCTTCAGATTTTATTAAAACAGCACCGCCACCTAGTGGACACAAACCCACTCTAGAAACACCAAATCCAAGTACCTGTACCAAGCCACAAAATGGGATACACTGTCTTTCCGTGCTATGGAAATGTTACCAAAATGCTGACTCCTATCAATGTCATTGGGCAAGAAGCTATCATGAAATAGTCCAGTTAAGAGCTCTGGTTCTAGGCCAGAGTGTCAAAGTCTAAAATTTAGCTGTACCTTTTCTCTTAGGCAGTTTACCTGACCTCACTGAGTCTCAGTGGTAAACCAGAGCCAGTAATAGCCCTTATGTGTGTACAAGGGAAGGGAATTCAGCGATTTAATATTCATGACTTCTTAGGACAGAAAATGTTAAACATTTCCATTATTAATGACACGATTGGTATACTTGTTTGCCCACCAAGGTCACTGGTTACTGATGGCAATATAATTACTTTTTCTTGAGCAACTACTGTCCTAAGCACATGTCTTATAGTTAAGTTCATAACAATCTAAGTGTGCATGTTGTATATTTGCATGTCCATTTTACAGATAAAAAGACTGAGGCTCAGAAGTTACATATCGTTAAAGCAAAGAACACATGTGTGCCCAGGACTTGGGAGCAGCAAAACCCATTCTTCTTTTGTAGTTTATTTCCTCCCATCAAGCAAAGGAAATCCTTTCCCAGGCCAGCTAGCATTCCTACACAAAACAGGCTTGGTGTTTGCTGCCTACCTGACCTCCTTCTAGCTGTTGGAAACTGAAATTTAGAGTCTTCATGCTGATATCTTGATGTGATTTCATTAATGGGTGCCTAAGCCAATCTGGTGGGTGATAAGCTGTCATAGAAAGAACCCCATGCCGAGAACGAGAAAACACGATTTTAGGCATATTCTTATAGCTGGGTAGCTTAAGCTTATATTATACGAAAGACATTTTGGCTTCACTTCTATATAAACAAGTGCACGCAGATCCCCAAAAGTTTATTCGATGAGTGTCACCAGAGTCAAGAATATCCCTCAGGGGGGGAAAAACTTACTTTTCTAAAAGTACACCAAAGGATCTCAGAATTCCTAGGTTAAGAGTTCAACAATAATGCTCTATTACAAGAGAATATGTAGAGATCCTATTGTATATTTCAGACAGTTTGAGCTTCACGGGGGCCCTCAGGCCAGTGATGAAGAAACAGCCCCACTGTCCCGCTAAAAAAGTTAATTGTCAGAAACAATAGGGGTTTTCCTAGGGCACAGAATTAGGTAATCAGTGAAGCTTGTTCTAACTTCGGTCTTTCCACTATCCTTGGCTGCCAAACGTTCTTTCAAAACCTATTTTTGAAATGTTCTGTGCACTCAAAACAGGCAGCGCGGGGTTCTGTCCCTGCCGTTCGGAGACGCGGGCGATCCTGCGCGCCCTGGGCAGCCCCGTGGCCCGTGAGAGGGCTGGCAGCCTCCGTGGCTCCGAGCCGCCTTCCTCCCCAGCCAGCTTTTCTTCTCAGGATCCTAGGAAATGAAAGAAACAGGTACGAGAACAGAAACCACGAGCAGGATTCAAGAGCTACATCCTCGGGTTTTTCAAAACCTTAAAGGCCATGAAAGGACAAAGAGGTCGTGAAACACGAGGGCGGAAGTAAGATGCAAAGTGATATTTAGGCGGCAGTTTTCACAGGGCTTAGCTCAAACGTGCTTCAGGTTGGCACGATGGACGTGCTCCGTCTGTGAGGTAACGTTTTGCAGAGGTTCACAGAGCGGGAAGCTAGTTACTGGAACCTACAAACAAGCAGAAAAGAATGTGGAGCCTCTGAGCTGCCCGCCGTGCCTCTCGGATGGTCTTGGGATTCTGTGACCTGAGACACCAAAAGAAGGTGACAGTATCTAGGAAGGAACAGACCAGGTAATGCAGCCAAGCGGCTTCCATGTGGAAAAGAAATGCTAGGACTACAGATTAGCAGGAGCCACCATGCCCAGCTGAGTTTGCCATTGTGCTGAACAGTTTTCTATCCAGAGAAAGACAAGTTAATGCGATCCCTTCCTATAGAGTCTTAAACACAGATGTATTTTTGTATTCCCTTTGTACTCTATTTATAGAGACTGGAATTTTTAAGTATCAAAAATAGAAGCAAACCTCATTTTTCAAATGTACCTGTTACAGAAGTTGAGTATTAATAGAATAGATCACAAAAAGGGATTGACCTAAAAGTGACCCTGCCGAAACTGCAGAGAAGATTCAGAGAATGTTACTAGTGGTGCTTTATTTTGCACAGTACTATAAAAGTTGATGGGGCTGCACTTGTCATTTATTAAAGGTCCCAAAGCAAGTGCGATGGTCTTCAAGTAGGTCTTTTAACGATACAGCCTTTCACAAGTGAATATTTTACAACTACTTCAGCATAGTAGGCGGTTAAGTAGCCACGGAGGACTGGTACAGAGCGGAGAAGCTGGCTGCACTCTGTATTTCCCATGTCTCAGACGGCACCTGTATCACATACAAGCAGGAATTCAGGTTACAAGTAACTGCCTACTGCATCATTAGGACCAATGTAAGGAGAGGAGCCAGTAAGAAAACTTATTCAGGGTGAGCAAAGGAAAGTCTGGTGACTATGGTTTTTCCTGTCTTGTCTGAAAGGAAGAAATCTTGTGAACTTCCATTGTCTTCTGACACCTCTCACCCAGGCACTGCACGCTCTTTGCACTGAAACTTGGAGTGCCGACTCTAAATATTAGTTGTATGAGCTTTCCCCAAACTGATTCTTCTTTTCTCTCCCTACTGGGGGTTGAACCCAGGGACCATGCACTGAGCTACGCCCCCATCCTACTCCCTGTCTCCTTTTAATTTTGAGACAAGGTCTCACCAAGGTGCCAAGTTGCCCAGGTTGGGCTCAAAACTGATTCTCCTGCCTCAGCCTATAAGAGAGCTGGATTTGCAGCTATGTGCCACCATACCTGGTTTAGTTCAGCTTTTTGAGGTCACAGGTTCATTATCTAAAAATTAAACCAGCTGACTAAATTACTTTGGAGAATTATGGTTTTCCTCCCCCCCTGGAGAGCTTTGGTTATATGCACAAATA
This sequence comes from Thryonomys swinderianus, assembly GCA_004025085.1. Lineage (NCBI taxonomy): Eukaryota > Metazoa > Chordata > Mammalia > Rodentia > Thryonomyidae > Thryonomys > Thryonomys swinderianus. Next base: position 19,230 of record PVIC010002983.1, read on the forward strand.
TTCTCCTATGATAGCCAGTTCATAGAGGGAAACATTGCATTTGGGAAACACAGTAAAGTAGGCGGCTAGAGGGGCCTTCACAGTTCCGAAGGACCTGACCTGAGATTAGCCACCGAGCCCCTCTCCCAACAGGTTCGTGACACCCAAGGTTTCCCTGCCATAGCCCTGCCAATTACACAGTCGGTAACCACAAAACAATCAGAACCGACTACCTATCTCTTCTCACCAACCATCTTCCTGGAAAAAAAGAAAGAAAGAAACCCCAGCAAAATGAACACCCAAAACAAGCAGGAAAAGCTGAGTGGGAGGGTGGTGGCAATCCCAAACCACTCCCGAGTCCCTGTACCTAGTGTGAGCCTCTGAGCAAATTCAGCCCCAGGGAAAGTCGCCTGTTCTCTCCTCCCCCTCCATGCTCCCCCCAGCATGCTTGAGCCCCTTCTGAAGGAAAAGTGTTTATGTGATAGAAAATGAAGGTATAGGGCCAGAGGGTTAGCTCAGTGGTTCCAGCGCCTGCCTTGCAAGCGCAAGGTCCTGAGTTCGATCCCCGGTAACCATATATAATGCTGGGCGTGGAGACACGCCCACCAACAATCAACACCGCATACCACGATGCCGGACGTGGTGGCTCACGTCTGTAATCCCAGCACTCGGGAGGCAGGGACAGGAGGATTGCTGAGTTCGAGGCTTGCCTGGGCTACTTAGTGAGCTCAGGGCTGGCCTGAACTACAAAGCGAGACCCTGTCTCAAAAAGCAAAAAAAAAAAGAAAAAAGAAAATGAAGGTATATTCTTCACTACTAAGGAACTGGCTTGTTAAATCAATTTATCACATACTTTTGGCTCCTATCATATTAACTAGTGGATCACCATGAATTATTCTAGATTTACCCAGGACAAAAGACTCTGCCATTGTTTTCCGAGGTCTTTCCATCTCTAACTTTCTAGGTAACCTTTAGTAACCCCAAAGGACAAAATTACTCTGCAATTATTATAGCCACTGTACTATCCATGCTCACTGCAGTGAATTCCCATAACTTGGATAAATGATTTAATGTATACAAAACTGTGTGACTGGTAAGGCTCAAAAACAATATCAACAAACACCACAAACAACACACTCATACATGTTCAACAAACATATTCTTATAAACATACTTATCTCTTATACAAAGTGATCACATACTAGTCATTATATGCTTGCATCTCTGTTAACAGAGCTTTCTAGATGTACTAGCATCTACTACATTAGGTAAATCTCCTAAAGCACCTTTTCTATGTTGAGTTGAAGCTGTGCAAAATTGATCTTCTTCAGTGGGCTTCCCCTGGAGATATTAGTTTGGGATTAACTTTGACTCAGTATTCAGAATTTCATAAGAAATTCTAAACTCCACCAACCTCCCATTAAAAAAAAATGCTATTGAGAAGCCACTGGAGAGTCCATTTTATTTTATACATGCAATTTAAAAAGTTGTAGTAGATAGATATGAAATATTCTGGAAAAAAAGAAACAGAAAGGAGATTTCAGGAAGTTCTGTGGCTTGAAGGAGGGGATGCTGGCACTTACAAGGTGGCCTTTGAAAAGCTCCCTGAGGAATTGAATTTCCAAATACTACACTGCAGGCCAACATTGTTACACCTTAAGGCACTACAGATTCTCAGGACCTGAATTGTTATACCACTCACTGGGGTGGATATGTAATGCTTTTCCCATGTTTTCAAGCACCCATTTTTGAAGAGCTGATTAAGATTCAAATAGTATATAGACGACGGAACCAAAAAATGCCACTTGATCACTAGGTTGATGGGAATCAATGCAATTTGATTAGCATGGCATACAGTCAACTTTATGGGCTCTTTCTCTGCTGATAGGACTTATTTCTCTGTTTGCAATTTGAACAACGTGATGGAAATGTTCTCAGTTGGAACTACTTTTCTGTTTTATTTTTGTATGTAAGCTTCCCTTTGACAATATATACTCCCAATACTAAAGAGAATGAATCTATTAATTAAATTTGAGGCACATTCATGAGGTCTGTTAGAGAACTACTACTTACTTTTCTGGAACAATTTAGTGTGGTATTCTTTAAAAAAAACCGCTTGTTTAAAATATCAATTGAATGCACTATTAAAATAATCAAGTTACTTTTTAAAATTCAAGGTAAATGTTTGAAAATGAGAAAATAGGCTCCCAAGATTATTGCTAAACCACTTTTTCTTAAAGGTCAGAAATGCATTGACTAAACTTCCACAAGGCTGGTGAGGTCAGGAAGGGGACTGGTTCTATTTTAATTAACAATCAATCCATATGTCAACAAAATTCAGATACTGAAAATCAACCCTAAGGATGGCCCTGAGAAATTATTATAATCAGGATTTATCATCAGTGACCCACTAGTTGTCTTTTGATAAGAGTATAGAGCTATAGTTTTTAAGTGTGCGTAAGTAAGGATTTTAAAGGACTCTCAGTTGTACTGTTTGTTTGTCCAACCCAAAACGTTTTAGTGCTTTCAAGATTTTTAGCTGTCACCCTCCATAATGCTGTAAGACTTTTCCCTCATGAGTTAAAACAAAACACAACAAAATTCCCATGTGACCTCTCAGGCTTGAGTTGCCCAGCTTCACAGAGCCCTTAGAAAACCTCCCTGCTGCCAGTTCCTTCTGTGGTACGGAGAAGCAAACTAAGACACCGAGACCTGGAGAGGTTATGTAACCCCCAAAGCACAAAATAAAAGTCTTGAAAGGGGTCAGGTCTGACCACTTCCATCTAACCGTAGGGCTGCCACAGAATTCCATCAGTTTCAGGACACTTAAATAAATCCATCTTTTCCGACTGTCTCATAAAGGAGGTCTTTGCTAGGCAAGTTAGTTTTGAAATGAAATGTTTCTATTGTACATCCTTTCTCAATTTTTTAAACTAGTTTCAAGAAGGGAAACTGTAATTTCCCAAAAATTAGACATGCACCATTGCAATAAAACAAAACACTTGTGATCCAAAAGAGCTTTCTGTTATTCAATAATTTAAAAAGGCGTCCTCTTAGATACTTAATTGGTTTCTGCTCCTCGTGGTCCATCCCCCCCTTTGGATAAACTGCTGTCACACAACTGCTGGCTGTGTCAGTTCCTTCAGCTTCTCTATCTCCTGCTTGCTTACTTTCTATTAGAATGCTATCTTGTAAGAACATCCTGAAATTTTAAAAAGTTAACCATTATACTAACCTGTTCACTCAGTCTTTGCCCAACTATCATTGCTTGAATTATTTTGATTTCTCTATTTAATATTTTATTTATTTTTATTTAATATTTTCTCTATTTAATATTTTATTTTAGCACTTCCTCAGTGTTTCTTAAAGTTAACAATGTAAACTTATATTTTATCAATATATTTTTCTGAAAAAATACACAATTTTGACAAAAACTTATAAAGCTCTGTTGTGCCATTCTCTGTTGGTAATAGAACTGGCAATAGAATTTGCATTAAAAAGAAACTAAAATTTATTCTAATTCATTGAAAAGAAATGCATGGTTGGACCATGAGCTGAGCGAATGGATAAGTCATAGGTTATTGATGACTCCTCCTAGTTCTTATAAAAGAATCTGAAAAATATAAATGCCAACTCTATTTTCTTTTGAAGCTAAGAGACCACTAATAGACTGCTGTTTTACTTGAAGGATATTTTTATTCCGACAGGAGAATTATATTTATGGGAAAAGATTTAAAAATTTTAAAAAAGTCTTTAAGTGATAGTCTCTCATTTGACACTGTTGCCCATAAGAAATAACTAGGTTTGTTCTATTTAGTAACGAAAAAAAAAAACCATGAAATTGGTGGCTTAAAGCAAAAAGAAAAAAATAAGAAGTAAAATGTGTATTTTATTAACGTCTCACCATTCAACCATTTTACTATACTGTAGTGCTTTCCTCAGAGAATGGATTTTGAGCAACCTTGATATTAGGGCAAACTAATGGAGGAACTCAAGAAATGCCTTGAGCAACTCTGCAGAGATGCCTTGGCATTAATTCAAAGCGAATCCCCTTCGAATCGCACACTTACACGAGTAGTATAAACTAAATAGAGAATTCAGCAGCTCTCCGGATCCTTAAGGCAAGTGATAAATTAAATTTTCATTAGTCATTTTGATTGAAGCTCAGATACAGCATCCTAGGAAAAAAAATATCTTCCAGTATTTTTTTAAAGCCCTTGTGAAGAAAAATGAATCGGGGGCATAGTTCCTTCACTGAGGACAAATCATCCTTTTCCTAAGAAGAAAAGAAAGGCATTAGAAAGTTCAGATACAACTCCCTCTAGAGCTATGTATAGCTTTGAATCCCAGCTTCTGTGCCTTGATGCATTCAGGCCATGGGTGCTCTTGATAATGACACCGAGAGCGGCAGTTTGCAAAGACACACTCAACTCTCCTCCCTCCCGCCATGTGGGATTCTAATGGAACCACTGGTGCAATCCGTGTCTGAGACACCGGAGCCTTTGGAGAGCGCCATTTGCTGAAATGTCCAGTGAGAGCTAAAATAAGTGGCTTTGGTGGAGAAAACCCACCGAGTGGTTTGAAATCAGAGCTGCTGAAGGTCACTTGCTATTTTCGTAGCTGCAAGCTGGTCCGCGTTTTAGAACATCGCAGTTATAAACAAGAAATTGTCACCTTACTTGTCACTTTACTTCCTTCTCACCAAAATAAGCAGAGGTAGCCTGTTTTCTGCACAGAATTAGGTAACTGGGATCAACTTGTTTCCACGCTTTGCTTTATTATTAGATCCACATGCAGGAAAAGTTGCTCTCCATACATTTCTTTAAACATGGCTTCAAAAATAGTACTTTTACATCCTTGTACATCATCTGATATGTTTGACCTTTACAGTTCTACTTAGCTGTGTAAACATTGCCGCTGTGCTATCAATGCATATAGAGGCGTTTCCTTTCTTATTCTCTGATTTATTCACTACGTCACAATGGAGAGTGCTGAGAACAGAGCAGCAAGTGTGGAAGCCTGAGAGAGTGGGGGGAGGGTCTGAGAGGGAGAGGGACAGACTGTGGACTCACTTCTAGGGTTGTCCAAACACAGTCCATCTGGAGGAGAAGGAAGGTTAGCTCTAGCCCCAGGGTTCTATAATTATCTCACACACTGGTGAGAATTTTATTCTATTTCTCCTTCGAAAACTTAATTTTTTTTCTTCTTACTGCCCATGTCACAAGGTTGGGATTACCCTCACAACTTTAGAGGGAGGATGACAGTTTTTAACAATAGGGTTTTACATTATTTTCATCAATAATAATAAAGCAGTATATTTGTCTCTATTGATCATTTTAAACCTCTCTTGGACTTCCTTGGATTATTACTTCATTTGAATCACACATTGTCATTTTGTTCAGTAGAGTTAACAGATGAAGTTATAAATTTCACTAATTGAATATACACTTTATTTTCCAGTAAACCTTCCCTCAGGAAAGGTATCTGAACCAAAGACTAAAAACAGCCACTTTGTGGGAAAACAAAAAGCTGTAAATGTTTACCTATATGAGTTTGCAGAAGGGAAGACTATGAAGTTAATAGACACTTGGAACACGGACTTGGCCCGTGACTGCACACCCCGTTTTCCCCTGCTCGCAACAACACTGACACTGTGCCTCATTAGAGTTGGAAGTGAATGACTGGACTGAACACATGAAATTGTTTTTCTCTTTCCTCAACACCATTTTATTAACGATCAAAACAGCCTTTGCCCTCTCCATGAATCAAATAAACCTCTGTCCCCCCAAGCGTGTGCACAGAATTTTAACTAGTGAGAAACCATAGCTGAGTTCTCCTCCCAGGTTCTCTCCCACATAATGCATAAGCAATCACCAGCCTCACCCCTGGGCTCAGGAGGTCAGGACCCTTGGCCCGTGGCTCTCATAAGTGCTAGAATTTTCTGAGTTCATTTTCTATGCCATGTTCTCGGCAGACCTGTGATCTCAGCACACAGCATGCTGAGTCCTTCTTCAACTTTTACCACCTAGGCCCAAGCTAAAGAATACGACAGAAACTGAGCTCTCAGAAATAGCTGCCGTCCAACTCACTGAGGCGGATGAAGGGTGTACAGTTGCCCAGAAAGATTTCATCTCCCTGCTCTTTCGCCTCAGTCTCTTTTGTCTGGACTTTCTCATGTGCTTGGTCCCCAGAGAGCGCTGAGTTTACTATTACCTTTTCTATTTTTGCAGGCAAGGACTCTTGAAAATTCCTCTGGCTCCCAGCAAGAACTTTGCATACTGTACTCATTGTCTGTCCCTTTGTCCCTCCTTTGAAAGTCCTTCTCCCCTTTTCACAACTGCAGACTCTCAGTCCAAGTGCACTGTCTCCTCTGATGTTCAAGTGTCTTTCTATCTTTCCAGTCGACAGAATGAGCCCTCCAGCTGTACTCCCGGGAGACCAGTCTGGCTGCACTGTGTGCTTTATCCAGCCGAGCCTTGAGAGGGTCGAGCCTGCTTTGCACGTGCCTCACCTCTGCCTGCAGAACCGTGGAGCCGGCAGAGGAGGAGGGGGACTCGGAGGCTTCGCCTGTATGGCTATGTACAAGTCTTTTGGACAAAAAAGATCTAACTTCTTATTTCTTACCACAAGGTCGCTGGAAAAAAAAAAAAAAAAACAATGAGTTCATGCGGACTCTTGATTCAAAGCCATTCTGAGTGCTTACATGTTAAGGGTCCATCTTAGCTTTCTCAGATCCTTTTTGAAATAAAGCAGAAAGTTCAAAGGGGTTTGGACGACTGGGAAGACATCTGCCACATCATCTTCACTGCCTCCACCCTGGTCAAGTGTTAGCATATTTAATGTGTCCTCGCTGTCTTATTGCCACGTCATCCGCTGGCCCCGGGAGTTACCCTTCAGGATTGTCATCACCACCTAACATGAACTGTTCATGAATCTTGCCTGGATTTCTGCAACACTGATACTTCTCTTGTATTCATTAATGCTATCGCATCTTCCTTCCATGGCTAGCATAGCTTTTCTAGAATGTCCCTCTCCTCTTTTAACAGCTTCTACTCACTCAGCCTAAAGCTAATTCTCCACCTGTGCCTTCAAGGTAACATTCCTTGTCCTCAAGATGCACCTTTCTTTCCTTCGTATGACAAACCATTGATCCTGCAAGACCTAGGTGGCCTACATTATGATAATTGTTTCGCCTGCACTGAGTTAGACATTTTCTTCTCTGGGTTCCCACATAACTTGAAGCAATTATTATATCATAATGATATGACTGTAAGATCCTTTAAAATGAAGGTGATTTCTGCTTTTGATCTATATCTTGACCTGGTATATATAGTTGCTCAAAAACTATTTGTTGGCTGGACATATAACATTGTGCTGGACTCTGCCATACAGTTCTGCTTTTTACATTTGAATCTTTATTGGTACATTATATATACACATCATGATCACACTCAATGTGGACAATTTGTACCAGTATATGATGTGCCATACAGCCCTTGAGAGACTCACACTCCTGAAGGTCTAAGTCAAAGGACCAACACAGCTGATGTCAGTTTAATGAGCCTCTTTGGAATAAGGATTCAACAGGAGGCAGAATCAATTGGCCAATCCTTTGTGTAGGCCCACGGGGTTGGGGAGAAAGGAAAACCTTTGCCAGACAGGACTGGGCATCACGACAAGCCCAGACCATGGGTGTGGATTGAACTTCCATTTTTCTTATCATGCCCATGTCTTCATTATGCTCCCCCCTCCTCATGTCCCAGGGAACCCTCAGTTTGGGTGATAGAAGGCCATGGAGATCTTAAACTTTAGCTACCAGTTCCCAAAAGATAAACTACAAGAGCAAATAAAGCACTTTTCATAATGCAATTCTAGTTTTATTTATAAACCCTGAAAGCTATAAATTACCAACAAATCAGCACATCTTTAAAGATGAAAACAAACTACTCAGAGAAGATAAAGGCCTGAAAACTATAGAGCTATAAAATCTTATGTTTTCATTATATACCTACCAGAGAGCAGATATATTTTTTTAGAATCTAAATAATTGGACTGCCCAAATGAAATTGAAAAATGATGAACCGTGACTTACCAATCTATTTTAATATGATGTGGAGAGTAATTCTTACCTTTTTTATAACATAGGAGGATGTTCAATAAAACTTTGAATATAAGATTTTTAAAGAAAGGACTTTTTAGTATGATGAGCAATGAAAGTTTAGAAATATTTATTGCTGAGGCCAATCGAGTATATCTGTAACTCAGCATTCTGTAGCTCTCTCTACTTCTATCAGTTTATTGGTCTGATTGGAAAATAACAGATAATGAAATATTTCCCCTCAGCAGCACTCATTGCAATATCAAATGTCCCCATTTTTCTCCCCTGGAGAAAGTCATCGCCTTGCTTCCCTGATGACAAACACAGAGAATATCTCAATAGTAATGATTGTGGCTGCTGTCTATTCAGTGCTCTCAATGTGCCAGACAATCAGCTGAGCAGGTTCAGTTCCAAAGTTCATTAGAACCTTAAGCTTGCTTCTTCCATTCTCTACATCATGGAAACTCCATTCTGGAATACAGAAGTGTAGCGGATAGCCAAGAGGCACTTCAAGAACTATGTGGAAAAACAAATTATACTCATTTCAAATGAATAAAAATTGAATTTTGAGGGGTACAGTATTAGGAGTTGGGGATTTAGCTCCTTGGTAGAGCACTTGCCTAGCAGTGCTCAGCGTCAAAAAATTTAGAACAACAACACAAAAGCAAGGGTATAACCTTAAACCCACGAGAGCTATCGCTTCTGTACAAGCCAGGAAGAATCACTGGGCAGCAGATATGGTCATGTCCCTTCCACACACACCCCACATGCAGAACTTGTGAGTATTTTGGTTTCTCAAGCTGTCCCCTTTTCTCATGTGTTCAAATAGCAGATGGGGTTTACAAGGGACCTCCTGCCAGCTCCATCCATTTCGGGGAGCTCAGAACAACTTTTGAGGAGGACTCGTTATCTGGTTCTATCACTCACTCTCACGCCTTCAAAGCCAAACTGGTTGGTACTTAAGACACAATTTAAAACATACTTCATCTGAGATAAATGGCCCCGAAAGCTGGTTTGTTACTACTTCTAGGAATATAGTCATTTTCTCTTTCCTAACTTTTTAAAAGAAAATGTCATTATCTAAAAACCTAACAAGTTGAATAGTGGCTCCCATGTTGTAACTTTAATAATTATCAATGCATCTATATAATAATAATCACATCATCTATACTCTTCTCTTGTTAATGGTGTAAAATGTATTTGTGGCTCCAAAGTCAAATCTACAAAACTAACATCACCAGAGCAATTTTCCTTCTACAACTCTTTCCACCCTACTTTCCCCCTTTCTCTATGAATAACCTTCTGTTTTTTAGTTTCCTGTTTTATCCACCCCTTTATTTTTATTTTTGTAAATAGGTTAGGCTGAATCCAGGATGCATGTTGGACAAGTGTTCTAATGCTGAGCTACCCCAACAGCTCTCAGTCTTCTCTGTTTTAAAAATAAGTGAATACATTTATATTTTAATTCCCTCTTTCTGAAATAAAATGTGGCCCTAGTAATTTTGAAAATGTTTTAAACAACTGTACCTGTTAAGGTTTATAATGGACTTTTAGGCCCAAAGCAAGCCATATAGTTAGTTATGTGTTTTAAAAGAAAATAATTATTTGAATGCTTCATGACTTGTAAAACCCAAAGGCTGTCTGTCATCAAGAGTGCACAGAAGGGAGGCAGAAAATATTTTGATTTTTAAAAATTGGACAAAAATGGAGTTTAGGGATATTAAAACAGACTGTAGTGTTAAAGACATGCTAACACAATCAGAGAATCTCCAAAAGGCATTTCTATAGCAAACATACTAGAAACTGTTTTCTTTGAATAGAACAACTTTACTGACAAACACTTGAATTGCTATTCTTTCTCACAGACCGGATTGCACAGAACATCATTAAGTCCCATTTGGAGACGTGTCAGTACACCATGGAAGAGCTGCACCAGCTGGCGTGGCAGACCCACACCTATGAAGAAATCAAAGCGTATCAAAGCAAGGTAGTCTGAGAAACACCGAGACGCCTCTGTGATTCCTCATTTTGGCTTTCTCGTTTTCAGCCCAGCTGACATCTCACATCAGACAGTCCTTACTTTAGGGGCCTGTATGCACGCTGGGATACTCAGCACCATTTCTGATACTATCCTCACACAGTCTCATGGCCAAAACTGCCTAAAGTTCCTGGGGCGGCATGGCTATCCTAATTGAAAAGCACGGCTAGAGCGACCACAGAGGTCTGTGCCTTGGTCAGATGGCTTTGAGTGCCTCAGGGCAGCACCTAATGTCCAGGCGAGGGCCGGGAGCCATTATGTAATCTCGAGAACAGTCCAGTCACAGGCAGGATGAAGAACAAAATATTCTTTTTTTTTCTTGCCCTACATATGAAAAATGGTCCAAGAAGAAGGGCCAATCCACTTGACATTAGTAGTAGTGCTATTTTTTTGTGTGTACCTCAGAAATGGTTTAAGAAAGGAGCTGCTTCTTGTTTAGTATTCACTTTACTTGACCTTGGGATTGAGATACTCATTTGTAGAGTCTATCAGTTAATGGAATTTTAATAAAAATGGTGTATGATTGCCAGGCGTGGTGGCTCACACCTGTAATCCCAGCACTCGGGAGGCAGAGGCAGGAGGATTGCTGAGTTCAAGGCTTGCCTGGACTACATAGTGAGCTCAGAGCCAACCTGAACTACAAAGTGAGACCCTGTCTCAAAAAGGAAAAAAAAAAAATTGTGTATGATTTAGACAACACAGAGTTTTCTCTAACGGAAGAGCTGACTCCTTTTATGGAAACACAGGAACAAAAACATAGACATTGTCATCAAAACAGAATTAACATACATAGATTTAGAGTTCTCAATTCAAAAAACCCCAATGCAAAGTATCTGGGGATTGTACATTACTTAAAAGGATGATTTGATTTGACTTGACTTGATAACTTCTTTTGGAATTCTTTTATACAAAACAAAATCTCCCTAGAAAACAACATGTCTCTGAGTACCTATGAACATGACATTACGGAGACAGGCAAATACAATTGCTACTCCTCCACCCAGGGGTTTACTTTTACACAGTGAATTAAAACCTTGAATTGGCTTCTGTGAGAAGTAAAAAATAGGAAAGAAAATGAGTATCTTCACATACGACAAGGCGTAACCACAGCCCCTCCACAGTCGCAGCACAGTGAGGTACAAACGGGTCAACCCCTAAATAAAACGGAAAAGGAAACATGGGCCTCCTGTTCTAACAGAGTTGCGCAGTCTCCCGCCCGGACCCCCACGAGGCAGGCCTGAGTATGTCGCCGAGTCCCAGCCTGCTCTGCTCACACGTGCGCCTTCTCTCCTCCAGTCCCGGGAGGCGCTGTGGCAGCAGTGTGCGATCCAGATCACACACGCCATCCAGTACGTGGTGGAGTTCGCCAAGCGGATAACAGGCTTCATGGAGCTCTGTCAGAACGATCAGATTCTACTTCTGAAGTCAGGTAAGCAAGAGGGCTCCCGGGACCCTATCTGAGGCCAGGGTGCCACGGACCCTGGGCTCTGCGATGGTTCTGGAGAATCCTCTTTCCAACAACTGGCTCACTTTCCCACCCACACTGTCAGCGAAATCGCAGACGAAACACTCTAATACAAATGCCCTGGTTCTCACTCAGTTCCCTTTGAAGTCAAATACAGTTTTGCTTGTTGAAAGTGGAACTATTAATTGCGGAGGTTGAGATACCCAGCTTGACAGGCAGTGCGAGTAATTAGCGTGTCAAGGTGGCTGAAATGCTGAGCTGGCGCTACCGTGTGCTCCTCGGCTTGTGCAGGGGAGACTGCAGGCCGGCTGGCCTCTGCCTCTGTGGCCATTCCGATCACTTTAATGAGGAGAGCCTGCAGCCGGGTCCGCAGGAGAAACTGCTGAGCGCTGATCTTTCCTCGTCTTCTCTGGCACTCCACCACCCACGAAATCACGTAGGAAGAAACCCCAACGAACTCTGCATAGGACTCACTTTGCAGATGCTATTTCCTAATAGGAAACAGTTACTTTTGTCCTTCTTGGCTCCCTTTGAAAACAAAAAGTAGAAACACGGCGATGTGTTAATCTTCATGATTCTCACCCACAAATATCAGTAATACTAGGGTTCTTTTCTGCCTAAGTACCTATTTTCATCTTTATCAGTGGTAACATGTTTAGTCTTATGAAATTGTTACTATTTCCATCCTAAAGCAAAAGAGACAAATATTCCAAGAAGCTCAACATCACAAAGCTGATCATAAGCTGATATTAAACGGGTCAAATATAATTGGTTTTCTTATGATGTTGCTTTTGCTTTAGCAAATAAGGCATTAATGAAAACCTTGACTCAAGCACTGCTTTGAATGTTATCAGTTACCTAACAACTCTAAAATTTAGTCAAGACAATTATCTCTTGTGCTCTTAAAGCTACAGTGGGGCGAGACTAGCAGGAATGACTTGTCTCTGCCCCATATGATGTTCATGAAGGCGACTTCACAAGAGGCCAGAGGATCCGCTTTCAGTTTTGCTCCCTCACCTGGCTTTAAACTGTGCAGGTTGGCAAGTGGAGCTCATCTGGATTGGGGCCCTTATGAGCTTCTCCACAGACTTCTTAAACTTCCTGTTACACAGCTGCTAGAACAAGGCAGAAGTGCATGGATCTCTCTGATTTAGCTTAAGAAGTCACAGAGTGTTGGCTCCACCATAATGAACCAGTCAAGCATCCACAAGGCTTGCCTGGGTTCAAAAATGGTAGATATGGATTCTACTTCTTGACAAGGGTGGGTAGGGGGGTGCTGGATATCATTGTGCCTGTCTTTGAAGAGTAAAACTGACCTCCTCGATATGTAATCTTGAGCTAACCTCTCAAGATGGCAGTTTCTTCATTTGTAAAATAGAGAGATGGACTAGAGACATTGGATCCCAACATTGGAATTGCACTAGAACACCAGAGGAGCTTACTGGAAGTTCAGGTACATAAGCACCATTGCTGGGCATGGAATTCAAACCTCCAAGGGGAGCAACCCTAGGAATTCTATTTCTAAGTAATCCTGGAATACCACCAATCTGAACTGGACATTCAGAAATCACTAAGTCATTTAACATCTCTCCTTATTGCAAAAATGTTGATTCTGGTGTAGAGGCAGGCTAACTAATCTCTTTAAACCTCCTGTAACTCATTCATGAAATAAGGCTAATAAAACTAGCCCCAAATGGTTATTGAAGGGGCAAATGAGATAGTGAATGTAAGGAGACAGGAAAGTACCTTCAATAGTATAGATACTCAGTATTGTCTATCATTTTGGTGCCAGAAAAGTTTCAACTAATCTTTATCAATATTCTCCTATGCTAGGAGCAAAGAGAAATCAACAGAGCATGGGAAGTAAAACACAGGCATAAATATAAAGTAGGGCAACAAGATAGACATCAAAACCACCAATTGCCACTAAAATGTTTTCATGCAAATGTGTGGCTTCAGATTTGACAGTCACCTCCCTTTGTACTATGAGGCACAAGCCCATTTCTCCAAATAAGGGAAACTGTAACACTAGCTCCTTACTATGTCAGTTAATGTTCAGAGAGAAAAATAAAGGTAGTCAGTGAATTCATACAGTCAATATTATTAACCAGTGACTACAAGGGACTCCTCTCATTACCAGATATGCAGGAATAAATGTAAAAACCACAACTGCCTATTTCTACAGATAAGGTTCTTTCCCTCTTTGGCTGACAATTAAGTTTTTGAAAAGTGCTAAATTTATCCAGGTTCATCTATTCAAGACTTCTCAGAACCTTTGGTCTGTGAGGGTTGATTATAACTCACAGAGACAATGTAGTATTTTGACAAAACTTACCTGGCAAAGAAACTTGTTTCAAAGGGCATCAGATATGAATGGTACCCCAGGCAAACACAGATGGAATTTCTACTCAAACACACCCAGTGCTGAATTATGCACAGAGCATGTTAGAAGAAACTCCATGTCTCAGGTAAAACTGAGAACAAGTTCCTCCAATAGCAGAACATCTATGGAAGTGAATAGGGTGGCCCACCTGATATAAAGCTTTTTCTCCATCATGTGTCATCAACTATGCCTTCAAGAACTGAAATTAAGTTTAATGTTATTCAACCTGAAGAGATAAATGCCTCTCGCAAGGGATGTGGTTCCCACCATTCATTTTAGCCACCTTAGACAAGTATACTTTGTCTTAATTCTTTACATAGGCATTAAGAAAGCTTTATTTATGAAAGTTACTTAGGAGACGTACTTCCAAGGAGTGTCTGTGTGCTTCTATATGTGTTTGTGTGTGCTAATGGCTAGAATATATTTATACATGTTTTTCACTTTTTAACTCAGGCTGCTTGGAAGTGGTTTTAGTGAGAATGTGCCGTGCCTTCAACCCGTTAAACAACACTGTTCTGTTTGAAGGAAAATATGGAGGGATGCAGATGTTCAAAGCCTTAGGTAAGTTCCCTTCGAGAGATGGCACAACTGTATTAACTACATCAACTTCTCCTCCTACACTGAAATTGGCAAGTGAAATGTGTCGATTCTTTGATGTGAACTGGTATCTCATTACTCAATAAAAGTTGGGCCAGAACAGCCTCCAATATTTCATCCAACTCTCCTGGTTCTACAATCGGAGCTCCTTATACAAAAAGGAGTGAACTACTGAACCTTTTGAGACCTGATGGAAGTAGACTGATGCTAAAAAAGAAAAAAGAACAATTGAAAGTAAAGAAGAAAAGCTAGGATGCATTAGAGATCATCCTTTGCAAACTCAACTTTCCTTTTACTTTCTGGTTTACTACTTCACAAAGTGTAGTATACAGGTCACTAAAGGTCTGTGGGGTGACCCCTTAAGTTTCTTATGTAAATCCATAATTGTTAGTCAAGACAGTCAATTAAAAGAGGAAGTTTTTCACTTATTTCTCACTCAGTGCGGCAATTTTCTGCCAGTGAACTCATGACATTCTGGAGCACTGGTAGAGCTGGTGTTCACTGGTCAAAATTACCCCAGATCCCTTTTGGGGGATTCTCCAACACCATCACCCTGCTTGGAAGTGCCATGTGTCACCACTTCCAGTCATCAGTATGCCTACATGGATGAGAAGAACATTAGCAAAGATGGATTGATGCCAAGAAGGTTTCAATGATCGCCAGTGCCTCTTGTTCCATATCCTGCCCAAGGACACCAAAGAAGCCACTGATCTTTCACCTCTTGTCCTGTTAGCTGATATGGGAGCCAACAGCAAGCCCATCAGAACCAGCAATTTTCCCTTCCACAGCTGAAACTCATCCATGTTCTCCCCAGGGCTAGATTTCAAGAGGGAAGAAAGAGCCTTGGCACGTAACCTCAGTATATTTCCACCTTCATCAAATAAACATTTACCAAGGATCAGTGAAGAGATGCAGCATTATTTTGCCAAAATTCACAATGGCTAAGCAACTGGCTTCCAAGGCATCCATTAGAAGTGAAAAAGAAATACACTATACCTCCTCCATCAGTTTTCCAGGGAAATCACCAGTTGAGAAGTAGCTCGTTTCCACTCTGTAGGAAGTGTCTGACAGCTCAGTTTAAGCCCCTGGATACCTCGCTCAGTGAAATTTAAGCATCACTATCACTAGGAGTCCTGTGCCCCTCTATGTAATGATTTAGATTTTCCATGAATGTTATCTCTGTTCCAAAAGATCCACAAATCATTTATTTATAGTGCTTTAGTAATAACTAGTTTCAGATTTATAGAAGATTCAGGTCTCGTATTCCCAGCTACATGTAACACTGACTACGTATCATGTTGATTGCTCATGACTAGTAATGATTTCCTCATTGTATAATTAGTATCAAATCATTTTGTATTGGTAGGAACTTAGAAATGCCTTTTCTAGATGTCCAATATGCAAATCCTTGGATAACTTCTTGATAATAAGACTTTCTTACTCTTTTTCAGTTCTAAATTCAAGGACTTCCACTTAATTTTTCTTCTTCCTTTGTAGGTTCTGATGACCTAGTGAATGAAGCATTTGACTTTGCAAAGAATTTGTGTTCCTTGCAGCTAACAGAGGAGGAAATTGCTTTGTTCTCATCTGCTGTTCTGATATCTCCAGGTAGCTCGGGTCCTTCCTTTATTTTTAAACCTGCTTTACTATTTTAACATCACTTACACCTATGAAACCAAAGTGCTTGGGAAAACTTTAGAAGAACTATATTTTCTTTAGCAGGTTTTTTCTATTTGGGCGGAATGCAAAGGAAAGTAGCTACAAGTTTATAAATATGACAATTCTAAGAAAACAACCCAAAAGCAAGAGTAGAGTATGGGGCAGGGGTCACCCCAGCTACAGATACGTAAAATTGTTCCTTAGGAAACAAAGCAAGACAGACAATAGTCTCAGTTCTGTTTCAACTTTAAAAGTAAAAGATGGAGGGAAAAAAACATCCATACAGTGAAACTTGTAGAAATACAGTTAAATGAAAGACCAAACCCAGGGACAAAATAAGCAGCTAGCTTTCCTGCTTGGCTTTTCTATCCAAATTGATTACTATTGGAATGCTCATTTCAGGCAGCTGAAGGTACGTATGTGTGTGTGTGTGTTTGTGTGTGTGTGTGTGTGTGTGTGTGTGCGTGTGTGAGACAGGGTCTTGCTTCTCTGAGCTCACTATGTAGCTCAGGCAAGCCTCAAGCACACCAATCCCCCTGCCTCTGCCTCCTGAGTGCTGTAATTACAGGCATGAGCCACCAAGCCCAGCACTGTGGTATGTGGTACTGATTGCTGGTGGGTGTGAGTCACCATGCCCGGTATTGTATGTGGTTACCAGGGATTGAACCAGGGATCTTGCGCTTGCTGGGCAGGCACTAGAACCACTGAGCTAAATCTCCGGCCCAGTACCTTTTCCTTAAAAATATTAAGAGGTTTAAAGGGAGATAAGAACAAGTGAGGGGAAAATGGCTTCTACATAGCTGCCAAGTAGAAAAGGAATCTCAGATGTGGAAGGAGATAAGTCAAGTGCCACTCTGTCACCATTTATTTGTGAGACCCCAAATACTGGATTTTTCAGAGCCACACTTTCCACAACCATAAATAAGAGAAATCATCTCCATAATAAGAAAACTTCTTCCTGGCTCTAAAATGCAATAAAAACCAAAAATTTTTTTAAAAGATGTGATATTTATAGATCAACTAGAACTATTACAAAGGAAATGCTTCTAAAAATCTTTGTCAGCTTGAAATGTGACAACAAAATAATCATAATACATAGTCATGATAATATAACAAAAATAATATGAAATAATTGTGTACTCCTTCAACCAGAATGAAAATTCAGGGTCACCTAACTGTTTGATTAAATTTTAGCTTAAATGATAGCAACCCCATTGACAGGTGTCTACTGAAAGAAAAATATTGCCTAAAGAAAAATTCCTGCCTAATTTTTAAAGTTAGAGTTTTATTCCCTGTGTAATCCATTTATCTCTGGAGATAGATCTCTTTTCTTATAACCTAACATATTTTACAGTGAGTCTAGAATCAATCTTATATGTGGTGTGAGATTACATCTTATATTCTGCAGCTGATACATTCACCCACATTATCAACCTCTACACATTTTTAAATCAAGTAGACACCCTTATACTTAACATGATCCTTGACAGTCTTACTAGAGTTAGTCTGGCTTCTATTTTTTACAAAACTCTTATCAAAAAAGGAAATTAGTTATCACATGAAGTGTTATTGCTAACAGTTTCTTTAACAGGCCTGTCTAAAATCAAGCTGCTGTGATGGTCTATGCACATGCATACACCACACACACACACACACACACACACACGTTTCCCAGCCCTGGAAGCACAAAAATAAATGGAATGAGTGACAATGAAGATTTATTTCTGATAGCAGCCATACACATAATATTGAACTCCTACCCTTCACCCTTTCGTTTCACTCTTTCCATTGAGTACAATTCAATGGGAAGCTGAGTCCGAGCCTGTGGGTCTCTGCATGATGCTAACAGTTTCTCTCTGGCAGCTTCTTCTTGCTGCTCAGAGAAGAGTCCTACGTGGGTATCTTCATAGAGGTTGGCAAATTTATGGCAACAAATATTGAAGTGATAACATATCAGATTATGAGAACGACTGTCCAGAAGGAAAGAGTCTGATCGTTCTAAGTTAGAGATCAGCTGAGCTACTTAAGCTTTTTCTCCCCAAAACATGCAAGCATTGAATTTTGTGCAGTATGAAAGCTTGAGATCTGGCTTCCTCTGTCTCGTGCACTCTGCCAGCCCTGGTAGCAGACCTGTACTCAGAGGCTTACAACTCCAACCACCTCTATCGCCACCCTGGCTGAGTGCCATGTTCAAAAGGAGAGGGAATATCCATCTTCAGCCTGTGTCCATCTCATGCTGGCCCCACCCTTTCCCAGGTCCTTTACTCAATAGCCACCATCTATTCAGCTCCAAACCGCTCAGGGAAGGGAGAGGGAGGAAAAAGTTTAATTTATTCTGATGGACAATTGTCACTGAAGGCCTTTGTGCTTACTTACGTAAGGGTTTGCTTAACTCTTGGCTAGACTTGCCCCTGCCTTGTCTAGGGTTACAGAATCAGGTTTCTCACCTGACCCGAACCGTGTTCAGGAAGATCATGCCCAAGTTCCTTTCTGTAAGTATTTGTTCACCCTTTGGAGATTCCGGGCATCTCTTCACTGAAAGACCAAACGACGTCCTTGATACTGGTCTGTGCTTTGTCACCACGATGTATGAAGCTTCTAGGCTCAAAAGAAAAAGGAGGATCAAGTGAAGGAGGAATAAAGGAAAGATGTGTGGGAGAAACACAGAGAGGGAAAGAGGGCGGGAGGAAAGGAGAAATTACCCTACCTGCCAGAATTCAGGAGTAAGTTTCTAAAGTCAAATCATGTTGATACTACATAAATTATATCTTCACCTTTCTATGATGAAAGCATAAACTGAGAAAAGGGAATCTGGATACCAGTAGTGTTCTTGTATAATAGGATTTCTTGACTTCTATAATCCATCTTCCACACAAACTGCTAATGTCTACTTTGAAATTTCTTAGCATTCGTCCCAAGGATGGTGGAGGAACATAACCTGTCACACACAGAAAGAAACATGAAGGGGTTTATTGAACTAGTGTATTCTTTCCTCTACAGAGATTATTTTTGGTATTATATTTTGCATTAATGGCATCATGATATTATCGCTTATAAAATATTTGTTTCATATAAATAACCACAGTTCTTCAGAAGCAATTCAGAGTTAAGTAATTTGAAAGGATCTGAAATTCAGCACTTATATAAGTAGGTGAGATGAAACAAAGCTTATGCTCCTTCTCCTCCTTATCCATTTTTTTTTTTTCAGACCGAGCCTGGCTGATAGAGCCGAGGAAGGTCCAAAAGCTTCAGGAAAAAATTTATTTTGCACTTCAACACGTGATTCAGAAGAATCACCTGGACGATGAGACACTGGCAAAGGTAGGTTCTTGGGTCACAGACCCACTGTCACCCAAAGAGAGGGGAGTGAGCGGAAGGCACCAGTTACAAAGCAAGAGGAATCTCTCAGCGGCAACCATTTGTGAAAGCTATTAAATGCTGCAGTAATTCTTAGCTGTGTGCTTGAAAGGGAGGCTAGTCCATTACGGTGGGCTGAGAGCCGATTAGCTTTCTTAGAGGAGTTTGATACCGACCGATCTGAACCTGAAGTACTAGGAGACGAATCAGAGGAGCCGTGAGTGCCTTATTAGAGGAACAAAGTCTAAAGCAAAGAAATGAGGCTTCAAAATTCATATATGAAGAAAGAGGGGACTTTGTGTCAGCTCGGGAACCAGGTATGGGCAAAAGTCGAAATTAAATAGACTTTTATTCAAAACGAGCGTAAAGCAGCAAACGGCGAGACTTGGCAGACAGAGGCGAGGGCGACTGTGTGAAGCAGCGATTCTCCTCTCACCGGCCACAGTCTAGGAATCTCTGCCTGGTCACTTCTCAGGTATGTTGAAAATAACAGTCACACCCAGCATGGGAGATTAGACTGATAATTTATAAACTTCCTTTCCACTCTAACCTCTCCATGCAAGGCTTGCCTTGGGGTTCTTCCAAGACTGTGAAGGATCACGGGAACAAAACGCATGCAGCCTGCTGTCCACCTCTCAATTTTAATGAAGAATGATGGAGCTTGTGAACAGGACTGGGAGAAGTTGTTTTCCAAAGTACAATGACCATAAAGGGGAGAAGTAATTTTCAATGACTGATATTCAGTGTTACTTTATTTTGAATTTCTAAAGTAACTTTGATTTCTTAAAACTAGACTTCTTTGGGCCGGACATTTAGCTCAGTGGTTCTGGCGCCTGTCTCGCAAGTGCAAGGTCCTGAGTTCGATCCCGGTGACCACATAGAATGCTGGGCGTGGTGACTCACGCCCACTAGCTATCAATGCCACATATCACAGTGCCGGGTGTGGTGGCTCACGCCTGTCATCCCAGCAATCAGGAGGCAGAGGCAGGAGGATTGCTGAGTTCGAGGCTTGCCTGGGCTACATAGTGAGCTCAGGGCCAGCCAGAACTACAAAGCAAGACCCTGTCTCAAAAAAAAAAAAGACTTTTTTAGATAAACTATTATTTTAGATTATCTCTGATTTTTTAAAACTGGACTTTGTAGAGGTAAGAAATTGGAAACTGAGCTTATCCTTGGTTAAAAATAATAGAAGTCCTACTCTTTATATTTTTGTCATTAAGCCTTCCCACTCTGCCCTTGAAGTTCTTTATTTAAAAGGGGGGAAGGGTAAAGATTCTATTTGGAGACATCATCAGATTTTACTTTGCACATACAGAGAACTGCTATAAAAAACCACCATGAGTTAAATATGCTGCTTCATTATGGTAACATTTGTTAAAATTAATGCAGCTCTAGGAAGAACATTTTCATGCTCACTGTACAATGATAGTTCTCTTTGACATAACTTTTCATTTATTATATGATAAAGGCTATGTAATCTGTTGTCTATACCTTAAGTTTTTTTTTTTTTTTTTTTTGAGTCAAGAGCAAAACTTCAACTTGCTTTCAGACTCACTGGGCAGAAAAAAAATGGTAACATGAATATATGCTTGTTCTCTATAGTTGCCTGGTAGCACACATGCATAAATTCATCTGGGTAATTAGTGTGGAGAGGT
The DNA here is from genome assembly GCA_004025085.1 of Thryonomys swinderianus. Taxonomy (NCBI): domain Eukaryota; kingdom Metazoa; phylum Chordata; class Mammalia; order Rodentia; family Thryonomyidae; genus Thryonomys; species Thryonomys swinderianus. The sequence goes on from PVIC010002983.1 coordinate 40,461, forward strand.
GTTTCTTGCATTTGGACTCTCCTAAGGACTTTGGTTTCTATATTTATCATGCTAAAGTTAAGGTCTTGAAAAAATAAAGTTAGAGGAAAGTTCTTGCTATTCTGCCTGGGAGGACTGTTTGCTCAACAAGCCTGGCCTCCTCATCTGCAGAATGATAATTACAGTCCCTTGGTTCTGAACAAAGGTGTTGTGAGATTGCGATGGCTACAGCCGAGGAGGGGAAAATGTCTATGCTTATTCTTTCTACAACCTGAAACCTGGTGGTGCTATAAATGAGGTTTTAGAAAAAAAGACAGAAGTGAGAAGTTAAAGATATTTGATAGCACATGACAACATTGACTACAAGTCAGCCTAACTCTTCCTTGTCCACCTTTAGTGGGAAAAATACACAGTTTTCTTTTTTTGTGTAAAGGATAATATTGCAAAGCTGGGGACCAGATGAGACTTAAAATGAGGTTCATTTCCTGAGTACAATTACTTGGAGCCAGAAGTCATATTACTTTTCTTCTGTTGCGAGACAAAATACCCACTACCCAAAGTTAAAGGGGGAAAGGTTTATTTAGCCCATAGTTTGCAGAAGCTGCGAACCCAATCAGCTGGGCCCAAAGCATGGTGGCATGGTGGCAATGAGGCATGCAGGGGAAAAACAGTTTATAGTTGGCAGAAGATAGCAAAGCAGCAAGGAATGACCACAGCTCTTCCTAGCCCTTATACCTTGTCCAGGTACGTAGGATGGGTGGCACTGACTCTTAATCTTTGTGCTCCTGAGCCTAGTGTCGCACACTCTAGACACAGCCACCTCTGGGAAAGCTCCACTATGACTGCATGAGGCCTTGGGGGAACGTGTAGACAAGGCAGGACACCAGACGACAAAGGATTTCTTCCACAGGCCATATGCAGATATTGGATTTTTATATGGACCCTTCTTGGTAACGGTCATCATCTTACTATGATGCTATTTGAACTAATGTGGAGGGACAAGCAGAATTACAACTGGAACTCGTTTATCTCAGATCTGAATTGTACAGATTCAGCTAAGGGATTCTGTCTGAGTCTCAGATTGTCATGAAACGCTGAAGGAAGAGGTGAATCCCTTGGTTCCTAATGGCCTTGATATTTAGAGGACAAACACATTATCAGTATATAGTGCACGGCATCAGCCAGTTTTCGTTTGTATGACAAATTACGTGACATAAACAAGTTCCAAAGGGGTGTTGTATGTTAGTGCACAGTTTCAGAGATTTCGGTCTGTGGTTGCTTGGCTCTGTTGTTTGGGGTCCTGTGGTGAAGCAGAACATGATGGCAGGAAGGATTTGCTAGGACAAAGCTGCTTACCTCATGGTCACCAGGAAGCAGAGGGAGAGAAAAAGAGGCCAAGGTCTCCATGTTCCCTTAAAGGACACGCACCTGTGGAAGCAACCTCCTTCCATCAGAGGTTCCACGACCTCCCAAAACGACTAAGTAATGGGAACAAGGCTTTACTGCGCGGGCCTCCGGGTGACATTTATAATCCAACTGACACAGACTCTCTCTCCCTGAACTCTCAAAAGAACTGTTTCATTTAAATCCAAAAGAAACTGTGCTGCCACACCATGGGTTATTTTCATCTTTTCAGAAAATCTCTTTATACTTTCACAGTTATGGAGTTTTTTATTTTGTCATCATCATAGCTCTTAGACTCCGATGGCCAATCTTTGGGGATACAGGAACACTTCTCCACTGTTGATGGGAATGTAGACTTGTGAAACCACTGTGAGAATCAGTGTGGAGATTCCTCAAAAAACTAGGATTAGAGGTCATCCCATTTGATCAATCTTGATAGCTCTTGTTCAAGAAATCCTTGAGGAATAAAGTGGACACTATGAAATCCATCTCTAGAAAAAGGCACACATGCCTAATATATTGTCTTCAAGTTCGGAAGCTCAGATGAAATCCCCAGAAGCCTGAGAGAAATAAACTTTCCTTCTGTGTAACATACAAAGGACTATTTAACCAACCAGTGTGTGCCTGACCAGCTGTAACAGACTTCAAGATATGGGTACAGGGCTCACACATCCACTAGACTTCTCCTAGAAAAACAGTCTCTAACACACTTACTGAAATTAAAGTTTAAGAAGCAATGCTTTCTATTTTTGACCAAACTTCAACCTAGGGTAAGTTTGGAAATTCAGAAATTCCATGTCTATTAATTAGAAAGTTTTGGTCTTCAAATATTAATCCATTTTTTTGGTTGGAGAGGACTGGAGACTAGGAAAAAACACTAAAGCTGGGTGTGGTGGCTCACGTCTGTAATCCCAATACCCGGGAGGCAGAGACAGGAGGATTGCTGAGTTTGAGACTTGCCTGGGCTCCATAGTGAGTTCAGGACCAGCCTGAACTACAAAGCGAGACTCTGTCTCAAAAAAAAAAAAACACTAAATAATCTCATTTCCTCTTCTCACCAGCATAATGATGATATGTAGCATATTTCAAACAAGCTTTCAGACCCACTGTTGACTGAGTGACCCTGGACACCTGATTCAAACTCTCTACACCTATTTGCTCTCATCTGTTTCATATGATTAAGATAGTACCCATGTGGTTATTCTGAAGGTTAAATGAAATAAAATATAAGTAAGCCACTAAGTCCACAATTGGTAATATGTAAACACCATTGCTATTATTATATTATATATATTGCCACTGACAGAAAGTTAAGATGATCTTCCATGTCCAAAGCTACAGAGGGTACAGCCTCTATGAAGTGTTATTTCAGCGAGGAAATGTTTTTCCAAGAGATGCTATCCATGGGCTAATCACTGAAGGATGAAAACTTTTCAAAAGATGGAAGTCAGGAAGTTGGAAGAGTGAGGAATGACATCCCATGTGATAGGGACGGTGGTAGGAAGTAGGAAAGTACAAGGTATATTCAGACTATAAATAATAGTTAGACTTGGCTGGATCCTGGATTTGAGAAGCCAGGAAATGAGATAACACTGGTCACTTTCACTAGAGCTCATGAAAAATATATATACACATATATATATTTCTAGCCCCCATATGACTAGAACAGGAAGCCCATCTGTTCTCTGGGCTACACTTTTCTTGTCTGGGAAATGAGTAGGTTGGATTGCATAGTCTCTGAGGTCCTTTCAATAGAACGTTCGTTGGTGTCCAAAAGAAAAAGCAAAGGTTCCTCCTTACATCTTCTTATGCCTTCCAACCCTCAACCCTGTTTTACCACTTTGTGATGATAAAGACTGATTTCACTACATCTTGCGGATTCAGAATAGCTTTCTGTGTGCTTCGGTCATTTCCTTTGAGATGACCTTCCAGCCCCAAAGTGGCAGAGGATACAACCTTTGTGAAGCCTGGGCCCAGGTGCCAGCATCTTTGCTGGGGTCCCAGAAGGGACTCCCTTTGCTTGTGCATTAAGGGCGTCCACAAGTCATGTTGATGGGATTTTTCTCCTAGGTAAGGACTTCAGGGGATTCAGAACCTTTTTGCTCTTCTTTGTGCCACTGAAAATGGCAAGACTACTGCTACGGGAAGGTAAAGGGTGGCACCCAACAGTGAACAACTGTGCCGACCGTTGGTGCTTCAGTTCTCTGCTTTTCTGGCTTCCTTTATACCCCACTAAAAAAGCTCTTCTGTTGCCCTAACCAGAGGGACAGAAGCAAAACAGGACTGTCCAGCTAGGGCCAGGCTGTGGCAGTGCACACTCTGCCGAAGGCAGAACTTACGTCTGAATGTCTGGCTCACGCTTTGCTTTCAGGTGGGCCAGGCCCACCGCTAGAGGTGTGTGTGATGTAAACCTTCTCCATTTCAACTCTTCTTCCAGCCCGATGCCTCCTTTTGTGGCCCCTGGGTAATTAGGGTCAAGAAATAATAGTAAAGAATTTATTTTTCCTAACATTTCTCTATGCAGACAGAACACTTCTGGAGTCCTTTCCTTGCCCAGAGCAGGGTGATAGTAAAAACTTAGCAGTATCTTTACACCTCAGACTCCCAAGGCCCACTCAGCACTTCTATGCAGACCTCAAAGGAATGTGGCTTTTTATGTGCCCACAGGTGCAGCACCTCAGTGAGCCCACACCTCCCCCCCCTTCCCAAAGCATATCCAGTTGCTTAGGACTTGCCATGTGTTGTAGCTATCAGCTGTCCAGGACTTGTGAGCTATGTCACATCTCTGGATGGTTTTAAACACATGCTTGTATGTTGGTGGATCCTTTCAAATCCTTCCAGAATATGACCTTGGTGTGGTGAGGCACACAGATGGCAAGTTTGAACTCAGCTGGGCAACTTTACTACTTAGTGAGACACTGTCTCACAATGTTAAAAAAAAAAAAAAAAACTTTTTTAAAGTTCGGAGATTTAGCTCACTGTGAAGGCTCCACTTTCAATCCCTAGGACTGGGGGAGAATCTTTCAAGATACGGAAGAGTCTATAGTAATTTTGCTAAAGGTCAGAATCTCACTGCCCTCTTCCTATTCCTGTCTCACCAGGAAGGTACTTCCTGTTCCCCTCCTAGACCCTCTCTTTTCCAGTGTCTTCTGACATTCTTTTTTTTTTTTTTTTTTTTTTTTTTTTTTTTTTTTTTTGCTTTTTGGAGACAGGGTCTCGCTTTGTAGTTCAGGCTGGCCCTGAGCTCACTATAGTGCCCAGGCAAGCCGCCACAAACTCAGCAATCCTCCTGTCTCTTCTGACTCTTCTGACATTCTTGATGCCCATGAAAATGTATCACATACATCCCTCCATCCATGAAGTACTGATCTAAGGTTATGTCACATTAACAGAAACTCAGTTGGGTCATAAGGTTAGCTTTGCTGAGAAGAAAAGCTGCACGCGTTGTAACAAAATTGATCTTTGAGGTTGAGGTTGAGCTTCATCTTGAGTCTTTAGCTTGAGTCACGGGCATCTCCCAGCAAAGACAATTTCTCTCTTTGACAGAATAGCCTTTCTCCTGGCTCTGAACTGGACCTCCAAAGACCCCCAACTTCTCCAAAAGACAAGACACATACACACTATGACATAAAGGCAGAAGGCCAACATGAATCTAAACAATCAGGTTTAAAAAGCCCAATTTTCCCAGCACAGCACATGTACATTACTTTCCATTGAGGCCTCAGGAAGACGAGGGGAAGGAAATATCCATCCCGTCCATTCTTATGACTCACTTGTAGCCTACGTTATATTTCTATTGAATGCTGCTAATCCAGACTCAAGTTCAGACAAGAAAAATGTTCAGCTCCCCTGCCTGGTTAAGAGGTGACCTCTCACCTCCCTCGCTCTGTCTGGGTGAAGCCCTCGTACCTAGGGAAGGGCACCAAGCACTGTCTTCACCTCGCAGGAGAGAGACTGTCCTGACAAGCCTGCCGCAGAGCTGTGCAGGCTGTGATGCACCACTGGACACAGCATCACAACCGCAAAAGAGACATTCACACAGGAGGAGGGTGAGCTAGACAGTGTTTCTAACCTGGATCATTTTTGTTCACTCAGCACTTATTTATTATAACTTTGGAGGAAACTCCAAAATGATTTGGAGGAAAAAACGAGGTACCTTCGTGACTACAGTGAAAAATGATGATCAATCAGAATCACATGACTGATAAAACAATACAGCCGGGATCATTTAGGGTGACTGAGGATTTACTATGCATCATGTATGGTGCTGAGTGATACTAAACTGACTGACACTTCATTCTCAAAACTACTGTCTTATTACCCTTTTTTGCAAAACAGAAAGATGAAAATTCAAGTTATTGTGTATCTCACTCCAAGTTAACAAGCTTGAAAGTAGGAGAGCCAGAATTTAAACCAAATTAGGCCAATTCCAGTGCCAGAACCATTAAGGCATGGGCACCTATTCCTAAATATCTGGCAGGCTTAGAAAGAGGCCCCTTGTACTTAGACAGCTAGACATTCCCTGTCTTCCCAGAGAGAACTGCAGGAGGCTGACAAAGGTACCTGCCGACAGGTGCATAACCTTCTTAATTTCTGTTCCTAGTATACAGACAGCAACACTGTAGCATCAGTACCAGAGACAAACTTGTCTTTCTATGAAACTAACACCAAATTATACACAAAAGCTCAAAACATGGGAAACTTAAAAGTGTTTACATGCTAATATTTGAAATCTTACTTGAAAGGAATCATTTCTGGCCACTCTCATGTGAGTGATGCGGTTATGATACAAGTACAAGACGCACAGGCACACAGACTCACATGCTACTGTAAAATCACTGGAAACAGCACTTGATTTTCATTGCTTTCTCTATAGGATCAAGTTAAACGATGCCCTGATTAACAATGGAATGTTTATTCCTGAACTTTCCTTACTCTTCTTGCAATATACTGGGTATTATATCAGCATTCCTAATAGGAGGAACTAGAGATCTGGGTGCAATTTCATTTTGAAGTTACCGTGATTAGTCTAATCAGAATTTGAGAAACCCCTAAACAGGTGAAGCGACTTGTGGCCTCGCCCTCACCACTCCCATTTCTGTTCGGCTAGGCGTTTGTTTTAGACTTTACGAGTTCACATTTTCCTTCAAGTCTGCTATGCATGTTGAAAAGTTCTTAAATCGTGAGCACATCGTTCAACAAATTATGCCAAAGCTAGCACACCTGTGTGCCCACCGCTGGGATTCCCAGAAGCCCCCCTCCAGCCTCTACTCAGTGCTAAATACACATTAAAATAATGCAAGAATAGGCAAAATTATAGAAAAGAACTCCACAAAGATCCCAACATTTTAAATTTCAAATCCATACTCCAGAAGCTTGCCTCCCTCCTGGGATAATTACCTATTTCAACTTACATTTAAGGCAAACATGTATTAGGCACCAGGGAAGGAGAGAGTGGAGGAGAGAAGACACACGTCAGTTTCCTTCAGGAAATCCTGTGAAAGATCAGGCTATTTCTGTCTGTGTTCATGGTTTATAGCGTGCTACACTGCAAGTCTGAAGGCCCAAAATTCCACAGTTTGTCCATCAGATAGATGAAAGGTCTGTTAATGAGAAGATAGGTTTTGGTATTATTCCTCACTAATCAAGTTGCAGGCTTGTGTATTCATTAGGATTCTTTGGTTACACATAATAGAAACCAGTTCCAAATAGCTTAAGCTAAATATATATATATATATATATATATATATATATATATATATATATAATAAAATCAAGTAAAATAATGTAGAAATAATCACAGAAACTCAAGTCAGAAATTCTGCCACCACTGGAACTATGAAATGAGCACCGTCAGAATTCCCCACTTCATGTTTACCTCTCTTTAGGTATCTACTTCAACATTCTCTCTCCCTATATACCAGGTTTGTTTTTTTGTTATTGTTGTTGTTTTGTTTTATTGGGGGGGGGGCTTTTTTGCTTCCTGGTCCACATGGTGAAATAAAGCCAGCTCTTAGCTCCTTGGGTTGCTTGAAGCCTCCTCTACATTTAGAAAGTGTCTTGCTGGCTCTGTCTGATTCTAAATGCTAACCACAGCTACATCAAGGGTCCACTTTTGCCCGTGATGTACAGAATACAAAGAACATACATAACAATATGGGTGCCAAGGATGGGTAGGAAACAGGCTGATGACATGAAAAGATAATTCACTGCCGGGTGTGGTGGCTCACGTTGTAATCCCAGCACTCGGGAGGCAGAGACAGGAGGATTGCTGAGTTCGAGGCTTGCCTGGGCTACATAGTGAGCTCAGAGCCAGCCTGAACTACAAAGCGAGACCCTGTCTCAAAAAAAAAAAAAAAGAAAAGATAGTTCATGTTCAATATTATATTTTGACCCTAGTGTCTAGATTTTTGACTAAACAAAAATCAGAACTAGAAAAAAAATGAAGGAAGAGAGAAAAGAAAGGAGGGGAAATGAACGTTTTACTTTATGTAGCCTATGTTTCTGAATGCTCTAGAAGTTTCTTCTCCTATGATCAAAACATTGGCTTTTTGCTTCAGGTTGAGGCCCACATGCACACAACCGCATTTCTCCACTGCCAGATGGACCAACTATAAAATTATAATTTTCTCCTAGAGCCACCCTCTAGAGAGAAGCATAAACTTACTATCTTTTCCTGCATACCTGCTTCTTACTCTTGCAGATTCCTGCAGTATAAGCTAAAGCTTCCTTCTTATAAGAAATGCTTGTCATAAGGCAGAGATGAGTATGGAACTGCCTTTTGTAGATCCTCTGTCTACTCCTGCTATGGGGATTATATAAACATGAAGGAATTCGTGATTTGAAAATGACTGCCCCCTCCATCTCCAAGCACTTCCAATCGCCTCCCCAGCTGCTTAAAAAGTTGTGGAGCCATTAACTGCTGCTGAGGCTGCTCCAAGCTCCCTTTGAAACGGGAGTCTCAGGGCTGCAGTGCAGCATATTAATGAGCGGTAAGTGACTGCCTGCCGCATTCTGCACCAGACCCTTCCGGGCTCTGACAAGGGCTGCCGCGGCCTCCACCCGGCCTCCTGGCTCATCTGCTGCAGAAGGATGATGCTTTGCCAGCCCTTCCCCTCACAACGGATGGGACACCTTTCCACCAGCCTTTTCTGAGAGCTGGGAGATTGCGGAAGCACTTGGCCTTTGCCGATGCCCTTCATAGCAATGGCCCATGTGCTCGTAACCATCAGCCCATTCTACAGAGACATCATTTAAAAGTCATAAAAGAGGGACGAACTAGGAATGACCAAAACTCTTCACACATGCCGGCTTTTAATGGGAAGGAGAAAAAGCCCATGTCTTCTTTCAAAACCCAGGGCCTAACTTACCTACTTCTCAGTCAAATGAACAGCAATAGAGGGGTTTCTGTTACTATTGTACACCTTTAACTTCCTACACAACCCTTTCACTAAAGAAGCAGAAAGATGCTTAAAGAGCTGTAGTGCAAAGGGGTCTACTTTGTAAAACACACTCAATAAAATCAGTAAATCGATTATTATAAGAAAATACAAAATCTGCATAATTTTGCTTTTTTTATTTCATTGGAAGTAAATGGCTGCTTTTCCTGTGCACTAATACAATATACTGAGCTTCAATCTTGGGGGGCCACTGAAGGGCATGAGGAGGAGCCCTCATAAACACAGGCTGCATAAAGTAAGGCTATGAACATCCATTTCCCCCCTTTCTTCTCTCCCCTCCTTCCTTCCTTTGGTTTTTTCTGGTTCTGATTTGTGTTTAGTTAAAACCCAGACACTAGGGTTAAAATGTAACATGGAACGTGAGCTGTCTTTTCGTGCCATCGGCCTCTACCTGCCCTCCATGAGTTCTGCTCTCCCTCTGTGTCACTGGACTGAACGTCACAGCTCTGAGGCTTTTGCTCCATGAAGGAGTTTGATATGGGAGCAAATGCATGACAGACACTGTGTACTTCTCCACTACACACCAGGCATCACCGCGCAAATCTTTGTGTCCACCCATTCAACTGGCCCCTGAGAAAGGACTGTTATGATCCCCCTCCATCCACCTGCCTGACAAACAAGCTAAGAGGTTAAGGGACTTGCCTAAGAACTCATAACATAAATGGCAGAGTTAGGGTCCACATTCAACCAGGCTGACTCCAAAGCTCATGTTCTTTAGTTTTTCTTTTCTTTTCTTTTTTTTTTTTTTTTTTTTCCTGATACTGAGAATCAAACTCAGGACCTTGCACTTGCCAGGCAGGCACAGCACCACTGAGCTACATCCCTGACCCCACATTTTTTATCTTATAACCATCTTTTCTAGGCAGTATTTGTGTGCCTTGGGGAGCTTAGGAATGTCACTATCTATCCCTCACTATATAACAGAACTTCGCTAGAACAAACTTCTCTCTAGATGTGATGATGTCATGGTCTGCTTCCTGAAAACCAGCTCACTTGACATTGAGCTAACAGGACTATTTCAAATACAGTTTACTTTTTGATTTTGAAAGCCAGTAACAAACTTATATGATTTGAACCTTGGCAGGCACCCACAACATCAGTGTTCGCCAGGGATGTTTGTTTCAAACATGGCGTCTGAACTCCGACGTAGCGAGATTGAACCCCTACGAGTAGGTTCCAGGGCTCGGCGTTTTCAGGAGCACACTCGGGAGTGATGTCGTGAGGGCTGCATCTCGGGAGCTTCGTACATCATCCGTTCAAGGCCAGGCGATTGTAGAAACCTTTCAAAGCCCATCTGCTTCCAGTAGCTATTTCAGGGAGAATTGTAAGGTGCAAGAAGCATCCCTAACTTGTTGCAGTTTTCTATGTGAGCCAGCTTGTTATGAAATCGGCAGTAATTTCCCAAGGGACTCTCCCTCTAAAGATATAGAAAAGATAGTTTTCCAAGCTGGACTCAAACGGAATCTTTCGGAATGAGGTTCTGATTGTGTTTCTGTTTACTTAAAACTCTTTCAAAGACGATAATAAAGACCACGAAGGTCCCCGTCATCTGGCCCTGTGCCTCTCTCCGTCATCACCTCCAGACACACTCACCGCCGCTGCACGGACCCCACACTGCCTTTGCTTCTTGCCCCACTGTGACTTTGCCTATGATCCTGGGCATATTGCATCTCCGCTCCCCCCCACCCCAGCCTGTGTAGTTAGTCTGCTCTCCTTTCGGAGACCAGAATCACTGTCTCCTCTTCCAAAAAGCCTCTCCAGCCCGCCACAAGAACTCAGGATGTCCTGTTAGCTACCCCTCCTGAGCCACCATTCTGTGGCTCTCACCACAGTTTTTCTGTCTGTTTTTGACAGTGTGGTAACTTGATTCCCATCTGTCTTCACACATAGACTATAAACAAGAACCATAACTGTTTTGTGCATTCTGGTGTCTAGCTGAGGGCCTGCTACATAGTAAACATGCAATTAATCATGGAATATCATGAATGAAAAGAATTTAATTCATAATGTTGGAGAGTAAGTGTTGATTCTCGATGTAAAATTCAATATTCATTTTATAGACATAGTCTATACTCTTTCAGTTCCCCTCCCTGTTTCAATAGCAGTGGAGATGCATAGATTGGAAAGCCTGAGTCCTCAAAGGCCTTGTGCATTCTAGATTACTTTCATGTGTATCAACAGTGCTAAACTGGATGCTATTTTTAAAGTGCTCAGACTATGGTTATACAGTCATTAGTGGTTAAAAGGAAAGTGAATGAAAGAAAGGAAATTTCTGATTTTGAAAAACAACAAGGTGATTATCTATTTCCTCCTTTACTTCAAAGACTGAAATGGGTTCTCATTACTGAACAGGAGTAGGGAGTGTGATGAGCTTAAATGGTGAGGAGATGTGCTTCAACATCAACATTTTTAAGTGTGGTATCATAACTATATGCTGGATGGACTATCATGTTTATCGTCCTTAACATCATTCTCAAGGAGAAATATCTCATTCCTCACAGTAATATGATCACAAGGACATCCGTGTAAGCTAATCTTGACACGATGAATTTGAAATGCTCCTAAGTTACAAGCATCTCAAATGCTGAAACTGTTCATCTCTTAAGAATTATATAGCATTTAGCAAACCAGACCTTTAAAATTATTATAAAACATTGTCTTCTGGGTATTAACTCAAAAACTTACATCCTACTTGTGACATAGATATCTAAAATTACTGATGATAAAGTGTACACTCTCTCACTCATTTTTAAAATGCCTCCTGAATGAAGCTAAATGTCAGCAACCTCCAAAGTTCTCTTTTGATTAACCATAGACTTGACCTCATGACTATATTGGAGAAGAATTTGGGGAACACCAGTGATTTTGGTGGGTTTGAGTACCATGCCAAACAGATCATTATGGACCTCACACAGTTGGTTATCCTTTTTTAACATTATCACCTTACAAACTAAAATCTAATATTCACATCATACAAATCTGCAGGATATGATGGATCATAATATTAGCCAACAATTATTCTCCCTACCTGTAGCATTAACACTTTCATACAAATTATTACTCAACCCACACGCCACTAAGTCAACCCACAACGCCACTAAGTCAATACTACTAGAAAGCCTATTTTACCAAGAGGAAAACTGAGACAGAAGGTATGTCAGAGCCACACTATAATTAAGCTATTTTAGAAGCAGGATTCTGATGCAAGCAGGCTGTCTGTCGAGTACCCACTTGTAAATATTAAACAAGACTCTCTCATATCACTTTATTTAAGGGCAATGAATCAGAAAGCATGGCTCTGTTTTTTCTCCCTTGATTTTTCCTTTAGAAGTTGGTGGAAGGAGGTTGTTGTGTTCGAAAGAGAAGCCGAGCCTGCTTGTATTCTGAACATCTTTTTTCCAAAGCCATTTACCTTTATCTAGGACCAGAGAAGACACTGATTCGCAAGACAGAGCACTAATGAGCTTCCTTCTTTGTCGCCCTTTCTGTCTCTCTGTTCTGCAGTTAATAGCCAAGATACCCACCATCACGGCCGTGTGCAACTTGCATGGGGAGAAGCTGCAGGTATTTAAGCAATCTCATCCAGACATAGTGAATACACTGTTTCCTCCGTTGTACAAGGAGCTCTTTAATCCTGACTGTGCCAGCGTCTGCAAATGAAGGAGACGAGAGAACTGTCTCGTCGTTGTGGAATGCATCACCATGAAGACAAAAGCAATGTGTTCATGAAGACTTTAGAAAAATGTCACTACTGCAACATTAGGAATGTCCTGCACTTAATAGAATTATTTTTCACCGCTACAGTTTGAAGAATGTAAATACGCACCTGAGTGGGGCTCTCTTGTTTGTTTGTTTTTGAAATGACCATAAATATACAAATATAGGACACTGGGTGTTATCTTTTTTTAATTTTATTCGGGTATGTTTTGGAGACAACTGTTTATAGAATTTTATTGTAGATATATACAGGAACAGAGCGGTACTTTACATGATTACTTTTCCTGTTGATTGTTCAAATATAATTTAAGAAAGTTCTACTTAATAGGCTTACCTATTTCTATGTTTTTAGATAGTTGATGCATGTGTAAATTTGTAGCTGTCTTGGGAAGTACTGTGCACGTATGTAATAAGTATATAATATATGAGAATATTATATATGACTTACTTATACATGCACATGCACTATGGCTTAAAATACCGTTCCTACTAGCAGTGGAGGTTCAGTCAGGCTCTCTTATATTATTTACTTTCTGTGTTACATGTTGCTTTTATGTTAGACAATCAGGTTTTCCACCCCAAGTTTTCATCTGCAGTCAATGGCAGGATGGTACCAATTCAGAAATCAGTCTACAAAGGAATCGATATAATGCGTGCCCTCTGTACAAAAAATACTCTTTCTATCAATGAGATCAAAGCCTTGTCGGGATGGTACATACTGAGGGGAGAAAAAGGATTTGAAGCCATTTTCCTGTTTTAAAAATTGGGCTGCAGATAACAGGAGCCAGGACGTATTATGACCAAACAGTTATATATTTCCCATTTTTCACCAGAATACATTAAACACTTTTTTCTTTGCATTTGGATTTCCAATTTTGAAGAAAAACAAAAATTTGACTTTGGTGCTTATTGTTGTCAACCAAAAAATTACAATTCTGCAGATTGTGAACACTAGCATTTTTTTCTAGTAAAACTGGAGTAAAAAGTAAATCCAGGTCAAAAAGTCAACCCAAGGTCCCAATGCCATTTTATGTAAACATTTTCTCTTTAACCATGTTATGGCAAATAAGAGGCAGAAACAGGACTTGCAAGATAAAGAAACCATGTTTATATTTATTTTTATTATACATTTGTTAGAAAAAGTTTCAGTAAACATGGACAAGGCAGAATTTTGTATGTCCTTCTAGTCTGGGCCAATAGTTGTTTTCACTTCCAAAGTACTATGTCACAAAAATATAGCAAAAAAAAAATCAACAAACTGAAAATATACACATTTATTCCACATACCCCAATGCCAAAACTATTACCTATGTGGTTTGAAATTACATCATCCATCCAACGTAAGCTTCTTTTTAGAAACTTGTAAAAGCACAGACTGCAGTGATGACATGAGAATCAGAAAATGTGGACTTTCTTATACGTGTTCTCTCTTCTCCTCTCCAGGGAATTTAAGCATCAGAAAAGTGAACAGTCCAAGGCACATGTTCTGCCTGTTTCTTGGAGGCCTATCCCTAGAGTATTGTCCGACTTCTGGGTGAAGTTTGTACATAAATTTTTCTGTATATGTGGCCCACTCCCAACTCATAAAGCCTGCCACTTTCTCTTTCTCAAACACCACACACACACACGTGCATGCACACACACACACACACACACACACTCACACACAACTGCTTTATAAATGTCCATCAATGGAAATCTTGCTTTTTTTCAAGATTATGCTGTCCTAGAGTTCATGGTTGAGAGACTTCTCGAAGATGCCTCAGAACTCCTGACTGATCAAAACAGTAGTGTTAGTCTTTTCCTTTTAGAAAACGAAGTCTTTTCTCACCTCATGATTGATGAATTCCAAACCACTGGGGAAAAACAAAAGGGCTTTAAAATAATGAAGCTCTTTCTCAACTACTGTTATATTCAATTAATTTAACTACATTGAACCAAATTACCTTTGGTTCTAAGAAGACAGCTGTAGACTGCTTATTATGCTGCTACAGGGACTCAATTCTTTTTGGTGTAAATGTCACTCCTGCTAGCTCTTTGTATAAAGAATTAATTCCAAGAGTCATATTTCCTTCTAATGGAAAGATTACTTTACTGATTGCTAGGAAAACAGGGTAATGGAAGGCACTCAATTAAACCAAGCCGTTTCCAAATGCAATGTATGTTTTATGATTGGCTTGTGATAGGCAAAGCTTAATGTGTCTACTTGGTGTTTCCCTTTGAGCTTTGAACTCATGTCAAACTTTGTTTTCATTGTTCTGTTGGCCGAGTGTTTCTCATTGCCAGCCTGTAACTCCTGCTCAGTTGCAAAGGGAATATTTGTGGCCTCCAGTTTACCTTAGAGGATTTAAATTGGCTCAACTGATGAAGAGCAGAGAATTTTTTTTTCCTTCTTTTCCCCATGGGTAGTGTAGGGAGAAGACTGCTCCCCACACTTGCCTCCAGAGGCTCTGGCTTTGAATTTGTCATTTCCAGGAGTGCAAGCATTTCAGTGTGGGACAGCGTGAACCTTTGGAAGCCGGGAGACAGGAAACAGAGCTAGCAACTGAACCAGAGCAGCATGGTAGAAACCAGTACATGCCTCAGCCACTTCAGTGCAGAAAGGAATGTCCAGTTTGGCTGCAGTTGCCAAATTTTCCCTTAAAAGAGATTCGAGTCAAGTTTTTAAAGGTCATAAAGCCTTAACAACCGCCCTTTGAGCATTCCCTGTGACTACATGTCAAGGTGTTTTAAATTTTTGGTAAGAATAACTTTCTTTCTAGCATGCAATCCCAGCACCTCCCAAGAACTAATACATATTCATGGGAAGCGTGCACTGGAAGAAGGAATCCATGTTCTGTGCATCTCGCTTTATGCTTTGTAAATGACAATCACTGCTTAATGCAGCTGTTGCACTGTATCTGCTCAGGGATGTTTCATTAAAAAAAAACATACATCAAGAAGGAGAAAAAAACAGGAAAATGACAGCGAAGTACAAATGGCATGAATGAATATGCCATGGAGAGAACCTCTCTGACAAGGCTTTCAGACCTGTGGGTAAATTCACATTGTAAACTGAATCTACATGCCTAAAAGTGATGTACATGTAAAAACAACTTAGTTTCATTCTCTAAAATCTGCTCAGAGCCAAATAATCCAGCCACCCCATTTCCAGGAATAGACATATTTAACTCCCAGCAAACCCAAGTTTGCTGTATATGTCCTGAGCAACGAAAATGCAGAAATCTAACTGGAATCCAATGAACTTGCCAAGGAATGTGAATTTAACCAGGATTGCACCTGTGCTCTGTAAAAAGAAGGGCAAATGTTGGAGGAAAAATGGAGAACAAAGGGATTCTAAAACCAGGCTGACTCCCAATAGAGATTCCAGCTTTCTATGATTTGGGTCATTTTCTTTCCCCTTTTGTATGGCTTTTTATTCCTAAACTAAAAACAGAGTTTAGAGATGTACTTTAGAAACCATCCTTCCTGGGTTCCCCTTGTTTTAACATTGTTGGCGGAGCTTTTGCCTAAAAGACCTATAAGACAGAAAACACAATGGCCTTTTGGGCAATTGGGTTTCTTTGGCAAAACCGAAAAGAACCTGAATTGTAGCAAAGTCTGGATATCAACAAGTTGGGCCAGAGAGAGAATAAAACGTTTCCATCTTGACTAGCTCTTTCAACACATAGCTCTCTAGCAATCAAGCTCAACTGCCTGGAGGGAACTATGAAGACAGAGAGCCAACTCTTCCTCTCTACAGTGCTATGTGTACCAGGCTTGAATGTAAAATCCTTTCTTGTCCCAAGGACAACCTAAAACTTGCCAGTTTTTTTTTTCAATAACACCAGCCAGATGCAAATGTCAGCATCATTCTATGGTTTTTGTTTCTCTTCTTATAGAAGCAAGGAAAATTTCTACTGCATTTGGAAATTAGAAGAAATGGTTTCTTCCTGATTCTTTGTTTTCTCTATGAACTTGTGTTTTCAATGAAGTTAGTACAATGAATAGTAAATTCAGGCAAGGATGTCTGTGCCCCAACAGAGGCGCCACGCAATAGAACAGTGCTACCTAGAAGTGTGCAGCGAGAGTGAACCTTTACACTGTGTCTCTTTGGAGTGAGTGGGAAGCTCACCATCTGCTCTAGATAAGGTGCTATTTGATGTTTTCTTTGCAAATGCTGGTTCCAGCGGTAACTATAGTAAAGGCTTGATGCAAGAACCCACAGGGGTCTTTCAGGAATGAGTTGACAACCCTTTTCTTGCAGGGGAGTGTCAGAACCAGAGATTTATGCTCATTTAAGGCTGAGGGTAAAATTCACAAAAGTAAAAGAGCTAGGGCACTGGCACAGACCAGTGGGCAGCATGGTGGCAAGCTGACAGGGAAATGCCCCACCTTGAAGTGGGACAATCGCTACTTGACTGAAGCTACGTTTCTGGAGACTTCAGGAAATCTCTTGAGTTGTAAACAGTGGCAGGTGATTCAGAACTCCACACAGACCAAACTCATGTCTGCCAGCTCCTCCTCGCCTTTGGTTTAGATAAAAAATCATGGGCCGGAGGGTTAGCTCAGTGGTTCCGGCGCCTGCCTCGCAAGCACAAGGTCCTGAGTTCGATCCCCAGTAACCACATATAATGCTGGGCGTGGAGACACGCCCACCAACAATCAACGCCGCATACCACAATGCCGGACGTGGTGGCTCATGCCTGTAATCCCAGCACTCCGGAGGCAGAGACAGGAGGATTGCTGAGTTCGCGGCGGCATGCCTGGGCTACATAGTGAGCTCAGGGCCAACCTGAACTATAAAGCGAGACCCTGTCTCAAAAAAAAAAAAAAATCACATTTAGGGTCCTGTTGAGCTGGAGCAAGTCTGGCCCAGATTCAGCCAAGAATGGCATTACTGGACGTGTGTTAATGTTGAGGGCAAAGCATGGAAATCTTGCCTTCTGAATCTCACTTTGGTTGCCATAGTTAATTATTACTACTCACAGATATATCTAGTAAGGGGTCAGCTGAACAACACAGCAGTCTAAAAATGAAAACAGTTCAATTTAGTGGTGGCTTGTAAAAGGTACTTTTATCTGTCTTGCCTGACCTCCCATTATTAGAGAGCTGGGGGCTGGATTTCTTGCGACCTTTCTCTAAAAGTCAAGTGTTCAACTTAAGTGTTTTGAGTCTCAAAATGTGTCTTAAAAACGTGGCTTCAAAACCTGTGACAAGTTCCTGCCCTCTCTTAGTTACATGTATCTGAAGAGTTTACTCTGCAGCCCCGATAGCGTAGTCCTCCCTAGTTCTCAAGTGCAGACACCTGCTTCCTGAGTGACAGGCGGGGTGTGTGTCTGTGCAGTTTTCCTAAGCTGCTGAAATTCCTCCAAAGTGAATGGGCCCCAGTAATCTCTGCCTCCTGCATGACCTCATGCATGACCTCCAGTGGGTCAGGGAACACAGCTCGGTTTTGGTTCTCATGACCAAAAAATAAAGCACTGGAACTGGACATGCCCAGGTCAGGGAAACTCATGGTGTCTGCACCACCTGGGTGGCATGATCCTTCCACTCAACTACACTTCTCCGGCTGTGACCAATGGCGAACATACTAGTGTCTTGGTCACAGTCACAGGTAGACACAGGTGAGGTCTGAAAGCTACAAAGCTCACATCCAAACACAGTACCGTCTGCTTCATCCAATTCACACACACACACACACACACACGAATGAAAACCACACACACAGAAGACTGAGTATGTATTGTAGAAATGTAGAGGAAAAAGAAAAATATTTTTTCAAATGTAATTACTTTTAATATATGCTTGTGGAAGGTCTAATCCAATGTATACTGTCTCTGTAATTTTTGCTGTAAATAATTGGAGACAGTGAATACACTGATTTTTCTATGTCTCTGTTTAAGCATAAATAAGACTTTGTAACAATTTTTTAGAGGGGGAAAACAACAAAGAGCAAATATGTTCTTGCTTCCTTTCTGAGTGTTCCATACTCCTCGGTTTTTTAACGGAAACTGGCTGTAACAGTTCAAGCATCCTGACGGGTCGTTGGTGTTAAATGTATGCTTTTTGTGATAAAACTGAGAAAGGGACAAGGCTGTCAATGAACTCTGCTCCAAAGAATTTGTACTGCAGATTGGCTTAGGGACCATCAACTCTAACTAAACAAGAGGAAAAAGGAAAGGTTTTTAAAAAGTGTTGTCTAAGTCATCTTTCCTTGTAGCAAAAGGCTTTGTCCAAATCCTTTATGCATGGACTAGCTTAAGGAAAACAAACTCCACTTTCTGATGAACAAGATATTTTTGTACATGTTTATTTCTTACTAATAACCTGAGGTCAGACCACTCATTCGCTGAAGCCATAACTGACCTTCACCAAATAAATGTAAAGAACCTGGGGGAGGGATGGGGAGAGATGGAAAGAAAGGAAAAACTAAGGTGTCGTGAGTATAGCAACCCAGGCGGGACCAGGTCCATGAAACTGATGCTTTTCCTGCATCCCAAATAGGACTTTCAAAGGCTAGTATTTTATGATGATCAATTTATAAGAAAAAAAAGATATTTAGATTTAAACGAGACTTTCCAGTATTTTTGAAATCCCTGACAATGCTTCCTTGCTTTTAGGATTGAGAGAAATGATTTTCATATACTTCCAACATTCAGAGATTTAATTTTTTTTTTTCCTTAGCTCCAGCCTCCACCTGGGCAGTGTGCACACTCTAAGTTCTCCAGAAGTTGAACCGTGGGCTGTCTGGGGTATACCCGTGGGCTATACCCGTCAGCCACAGCTGCACCAGAGGGGCAGCCGGGAAGGGTACTTTACACATCTCATCAGCATGCACGCCACTGTTGGCAATGCACAAAGGCTGGTTTGCCTCAAGTATGGAAAAATAAGAATATTCACTCTGAAAAACATATTATACTGTTTTTTTAAAAAAAAAGAATAATGCCTCCTATAGTCAACCATTGATTTTTCTGGAGCTTAATTACATTATTACCATGCATTCTTATGAGCCTATAGAGGCAAATGGCGAACTACAAATAAATCCAGTGACGTATATAGTTTTAAAAGCTACAATCTTCTGGTCACTCTCTCCTTGTTTAATATCTAAGTCCTAATTTCTGTATATGTGAGTAAAACTGCAGCCTGAGTCATTTAGGAAGTAAGCATTGAGGTTTTTTTTTAATTATAAATATTCTAGATTAAAACAGCACACCCTAACAATGAAAAAGAGTTTTATATTACTTTAGAATGTAATAGGTTTTGTCCTTATTTTCTGTCCTGTAAATTCTTAGTTGAATACTGTTAGCATTCCCTGATGATGCACACATGATTTCTGAATGTTTTCTGTAAATGACAATCAATGTTTATGAAGTTCCCTCCTTTAATGCTGAACAAAATTAAAAGAAAAAGAAAAAAGTCTTGCCTGTTGGTCTTCTTGATCCCCAGGGAAAAAAGGAGAAGGTGCAAATAATAGATAGGTTCGACTCTGACAACACGGTTTTTGGATTTCTTACCTACATAGGTGTCCTCTTTCCAGTAATTTTTTTTTTCTTCCTGGAAAATCCAGAGTCCTCCTGCATCTGGCCCAAGTCAGAAGTGTTCATTGAGAAGAGGCCTACTTTTCCTTCTAGCCAGGTTTCTGACCAAGTTGCAGTTAAAATGAGAGCAAAAAGATACCACCTCTCTAAAAGATACGAGCTCTCCTTTTCTCAGCCCTTTTGGGAACAGAGCAAACATTCTGTGACGATTAGCTGCGACCTGTCTGACATGAGTGTGACAATCCCTACCGCTGATGAAAGCTTTTGGGTAATAATGATCATGTCCCTGGACCTGGCCTTCTTTTTTTTCTTAACAAAAGACCACTAAAATCAATGCCTATAAATCTATGAATCCTCTGAATCTTATTTGGAGCTGCACTGTAGTAGGTAACAATTGAGAATAATCAGAGCCTCCCAGTGATGTTGAAGAAAGCATTTCAGAGAGGCCAGCAATGTTTTGGGTGCTTGAAAGTTGCTGTAGGCTGGGGTCCCTAGAGCCAAAATACTCCAAGATTAGTAGTTTAAAGAGAAACTTAATAGATTTTAACAGTGAAAGCATTGATTTAAACAACAGGATGAGCCTGAGAAAGCCTTCTACAAAGTTTCTCCAACTTCTCTTTGGAACCCATGAAAAGCCTGCAGAACACCTCCACTCAACAAACATCTCTACCCAAGACCTCTGGATCCCATGTGCCCCTAACAATGGTACACAGACACAGTGTCTCTACAGCAACACTATTTATGACACCTACTTTCCAATCAGACCCACAGTGTCTGTTCAGAGAGACCAGACATACTATCAGAACCTGTCCTCGGGTCCTATCAATTGTCACCTATGAATGATCCCAGAATTCCTCACTATAAGATCATGTAAAGTTTTTTTCAAAGGCACAGATTGAGGCAATACTGAAATACAGGATGAAACTTACCAGTTTTAAAGTCAGCTTGATCACATTATGTGACAATTATTAACCTCTGTCTGACAGCATCACCAAACATTATGGATTAATCCACTGCAGTGTTCAATTTTTTGTTTTATGTATATAGCATTTAAACAACAAAAGAACTGTCAATGTGTCCCCACATTGGCACCAGGCTAGTGTTCATGGGGCAGGTCAGGCTGGTGGCAAAGGCTATTGCTGACAACAGAGCCTTGACATAATCAGAGAAGAGATAGAAGTAAAGTAAACCCTCTAATAGCAGGAAGTGTCTCAGAGTACAAAACCACTTTGTTAGAAAAGATTTTTATGGTGTTGGGAACACAGGTCAGTGGTATAGCACTTGCCTAGCACAGACTTGGTACTGAGTTCAATCCCTACAGAATAAAAAAAAAAGTTTTCTCTCCTTGTTTTCTGAACTAAACTTGCTAAGTTTAAGTGGGTACATGACTATTATTCTAAGAGACTACAATTCTTGACAGCAGTGTCTCACGGATCTCAGCCCCCAAGTTCATGGCATTATATGAGCATTCCATGAGTGTACCAACCAAATATGCTGGGTCACCCATCCTCCCTTCTTAGTTTTAGCTGCCCAGCTATTTGCCATCATCTCACTGGTTTTGGCTCCAGGCAGACAAATCTTTCTCCAGCATGGCACCAGTACAAACATGTTTTCCACCATAAACAAGGAAGAAAATAGCCCATTGGCAATGAGCACTAGAAGAATTCTCTTTCTCCAGAGGTTTACCCCAAACCAGGAAGAGGAGGAGCTTGAGTGGGAAAGACATGAACTATTATAGATTCTTAGATTTTCACAGAAGACACAGCTGGTCAGGAAACAAAATAGAGTGACCAGAGAGCCAAATTCATAAAAGGAAATGTGACATACAAGTCTAGTCATATCTTCCAGTGTGGTTTGATCAAATCAGAAAATACCAGTCAAAAATAATCTGGAGGATGGATGATTTCTTAAATTACATCATTGCACAAGTAAGAAATTTTACAGAAGGACTTGTCTTTTAAGAGATGGAAACCGTTACGGTAATAGTCATATGTTTCTGTTATAAGCATTAAAACATAGGGCCAAATATCCTTTTAAATGTCATTTTAGTCACTACATGCTTTGTACATGACTGAAAGGTGAGGAGAGCAAAAAGAAGCATGCTGAGTCACACAACATGTGCATGTGGCTTTGTCCACTCACATTTCACCCATCAGAATTTTAGTATATGTGCTGCTGAAGCGAGGACTCACCCATCAGAATTAATCTCAGGGCACTACATAACAGTAAAGGGGCAGAGAAACGTGTTCCGGCTCTATGCCCACAAGGAAAACAGCATGGGATATGGAGATCCCTTAACATCCCTCACCCAGGGGTGAAGGAGATGCAGGAAAGTCTCTAGCTTATTCTTGTCAGATATCTCAATAAGCATTTATTCAATCTACTTATAGATTCTATCAGATAAGTACTGAGCCATATCATGTGCCAGGTACATGTTCACTGGAATTCAGCGATGAAAGATAACAGGTTCAGAAATATCCTGCCTCTTTTTTATGGAGGATAAGGTGAAGGTGTTTGCAGCGTTGATTCCTCCTAAGAGCCATGAAGAAGAACTTGGCCCACAATCTCTGCCTTCATCTTCACAGTGTTCTTCCTAGACACAGTGTATCTGTCCAGATTTCCTCTTGATATAAGGACACTGGTTATATTGAATTAAGACCTACTCTAATAATTGCATTTTAATTTATCACTTGCAGACCCTGTCTTAATTACTTTTCCCGTTGCTGGAGCAAAATATCCACCAACCACAACCGAAAGCAGGAAAAGCTGATTTTTCACTCACAGTCTGTAGCGGTTTCAGTCTGCAGTCAGCCGCCTTCAAGACAGAGCAGCACGGGAGAAGAGAAACAGTCCATAGCAAGGAAAGCAGGAAGCAGCAAAACAGAAGCAGCAAGCCTCCCACCCTTTCCCTTTTATTTCATCCAAACTACAAACCTTTTGAGTAGTGTCATGCACACCCAGTGTGGACCATCCCATTATACACACTCAGAGCTATGTTAAGCCAATCAGTAGACTAATTTAGTTGCCTCACACCCTTAATTGTAATCTGGCCTGGTCTTTTACAGTGCCATCTCCATAATCTGACGGCCTCGGAGGGTGAGCAGGGACGCGGAATCACAACACCTAGACTCCATGTCGGTTGAGAAGCTTCTTCTTCTATAGGCATCCATATAAGGCACCTTGGGATGTGATTGGATGGGAGGGAGGGAGCGGTGCTCACCGCAGGGTGTGTGATTATGTGCAAGGGTGGAAGCAGCATTTAGCAATGCGTGATTGGTCTGCCTGCTTGTCAGTCATTTGCATCACCTGCATCTGTGCATCACTATGGTTTCTTAAAGGAGCATGGCATCTTTTTGTCTGCCAGGAGGGGGCGGGGGACAGAGACAGAGACAGAGAAACAGAGAGAGAGAGAGACAGAGAAAGAGACGGGGGGGGGGAATAAGTGGAAGCACCTGGAGAAAGATTTGGCCACACACAATCTGTTTTACTCCCATGATCCTCCACCTTTCAAAACCCCCACTATGAGTATATAAGGTCTTGAGGAAACATTTAGATACGAACCATAACAGACAGTATCTCCAAAAAAGGTGGGGTGATAAGATACCAGTAATTAATATCTATTTATCTTTTAACAAACAGACAAGATTCCATGCCTCCCATAGTGTGCATTCCAGTGATATTTTATAACTTCCTATGACTTAGTGAGATGATGATATTTCAAGTAGATTTCAAGAAAATACGGGTATTCTTTGAAGAGCTACATAATGGAGTGACAGTCATTCCACAAATCTCATCGATTGTTCTTATTGAAAAGGACTGGAACCAAAGCGCATGAGGAAATAATATGGCAGAGGGAAGGGACAAAGTCATGGGAAGCAAGTTGAGCAGTTGACTAGGGTGACTGGATTGAGTAGGGATTCTGAAACTCAAGCATGGCTGGCCAGTCACTGTCCCGTGTACCTTTCTCAGGAACCAAAGGTACCACTGTATATTCAAACATGAGCAAAGACAAATTACACCTTCTCATGGCCAGGTGAAAATATTTAACCAGGAGGATTAAGAAGGGAATAAATAATCCTTTTACAGAGCCAAGTGACAGCAGAAGAAAGATAGCAAACGGTAGGCAGCTTTACCAGAGCTATAATCCATACTGAGCTTCTTCTTGGTATTACCTAGACTTTGTTCACAACATCTGTACTTTCTATCTACTCTACTGCAAAGCATAAACCTCAAGTATTGAGTCTCCAGACATGCCATTTGGCTTCTCCCCCTTTGGAAAGGTAAAGTATAATGTCATTTCAAGGTGGAATGGGGCAGACTCTGAGAGGAGTAGGTAAATAAGGAAAGTCAAATCAAGAAAAGCTTTCCCAATGCAAATAATAAATTTCAGGCCCTTCAGCTGGTGAAAACTTCCCCCCTCCCAATCAAACATCCACATTATTGTTGAGGAAATTCTTGTTCATTATGTCTTAAATAGCCTGCATCGTACCACACAAGCTAAAAGCATAACACACAGAGAAACTTGATTATTTTGCTTAGTATTTAAAGACATTGAGTCCTTAACTGTTTCTAATTTTAAAAGTCATTAATTTGTTTGCTGTTAAAGTGATCCCTTAACACTATTAAGATAATTTCTCGATTCTACATCATCTAAATGACGTGGAAAAATCTTTACCTTGCTGCGTTTTTATCAAAGGCAATTATTTTAGACTAATGAGGAGAGGAATGTTCTAATTTTTCTTTCTCTAAACTCTTCAATTTAC
The DNA here is from genome assembly GCA_004025085.1 of Thryonomys swinderianus. Taxonomy (NCBI): domain Eukaryota; kingdom Metazoa; phylum Chordata; class Mammalia; order Rodentia; family Thryonomyidae; genus Thryonomys; species Thryonomys swinderianus. The sequence goes on from PVIC010002983.1 coordinate 65,304, forward strand.
CATTCTTCTCTGAAATTAAGATTTAAAGTTCTATAATAAGATACCACGCAACCTGGTCCCAAGAACGGCCAAATGACTCAAACAAAACTAACCTCAGAATTATAGAAATAAAGGGGCCTGGGATTTAGCTACTGGTTCCAGTGCCTGCTTCATAGCATAAGGTGATGAGTTTAATACCTGGTACAAAAAAAAGAATTATAGAAATAAAGAAAAATTAGAAGATGATTCAAAGGTATAAAAAGTTATTCACTGAGATTATAGCAGAAATTTGTCCAAATCTAGGAGAAAATTTAAATATTAGAATATTAGAGGTATACAGAATACCAAATAGCCAGACCAGAAAAGAACCTCTCCACAAAATAATTTTCAGTTGTCAAATGTTAATTATATTCTGTAAAAATAGCCTTCATAATTGGAGAAGAGTTTTCATGACAAAGAAATTTTAAAGAAATACATGACCATTAAACCAGCATTGCAGAAAATGCTTAAGGGAATACTAGCTAGAGGAAAGGTCACCAGAACCAGAAAGCTCAAAGGAAAGTGCACCTCTAAATGAGAGAATGGTCAAGAAAAAGTAAAACTAAACATAAGCACTGGAAAATAATCTAGTAATAGGATTCAACAAACACTTTAAAATAATAAAGTCTCAACTACCAATCAAAAGACACAGTGTGGCCAATTGTATTTTAAAAATGTGATCATATATTGTATACAGACTTTATGGAAACAAATCACAGACTGAAAGTGAAAGGACAGAAAAAATGGAATATGATACTCCATTCAACTGAAGCTCCAAAACAAGCCAGAATATCTACATTATTTTCAGATATAGTAGGCTTCAAGTCAAAACTGATCAGAATAGATAAAGATGGCCACTCCACACTGGTAAAGGGAACAATTCAACAGGAAGAAATAACAATAATAAATATCCGTGCACCAGATATCAGTGCATCTAGTTTCATAAAATAAAAATTACTTGTCTTAAAAGGACAAATAGACACCAGTACAATCATAGTAAGAGATTTTAATATCCTACTTGTATAATTAGCTGTCAACCAAACAAAAAAATTAAAAAAGAAACATGAGATTTAAACCACAATATTGAATAAATAGACAAAAGATATCTACAGTGTTTTATCGAACAACAAAAGAATATACATTTTTTCTCAACAGAAAATTGAATGTTTTTCAAAATGGACCATGTCTGGGCTGGGATTTAATTCAGAGGTTCCAGTGCCTGCCTTTCAAGTGGTACCAAAAACAAAAAAAAGCAGGGGCTGGAGATTTAGCTCAGTGGTTCCAGCACCTACTTAGCAAGCACAAGATCCTGAGTTTGATCCCTGTAACCACATACCACAATACCGGGCATGGTGCTCACACCCATCAGCAATCAGTACCACATACCACAATGCCGGCCATGGTGGCTCACACCTGTAATCCCAGCACTCGGGAAGCAGAGGTAGGAGGATTATTGAGTTCAAGGTTTGCCTGGGCTACATAGTGAGCTCAGGACCAGCCCGAACTATGAAGTGAGACCCTGTCTCTAAATAAATAAATAAATAAATAAATAAATAAATAAATAAACAAACAAACAAACAAACAAACCTAAGAACAACAAAAAGAACTATATCTTGGGCCAAAAAACATACCTAAATAAACAGAAGAGAATTTAAATAATCTCCTTCATACTATTGGATCATAGCAGAATGAAGCTAGAAATCTACAGAAAAGAAGCCAGAAAAGAAGTCAATGAATCACAGACAAAATCAGGGAAGAAATAAAAAAGTCCCTAGATTAAATGACAATGGCAATACATAGAAAAGAATAATTGCAAATAAATAACCTAATGATGTATTTCAAAGTCATAGGAAAACAATAAGAAGCCAAATGTAAAAGTAATAGAAAAAAAATTTATGAAGACTAGAGCAGAAAACAATGAAATTGAGACAAAAATTGTGAAGTTATCACTGAAACACAGCTGATTCTCTGAAAGTATGAGGAGGGAATCAGGGGATGGGAAAAAAGAGGAAGGGAAGGGAAAATAAAAAAGATCAAGATGTGATATGTACGTGTATCAATCCCCCCCAATAAATGTATTTACTATGTAACATGAACATATGCTAATTTAAAAATGAGGGGAAAGGACCGGAGGGTTAGCTCAGTCGTTCCAGCACCTGCCTTGCAAGCGCAAGGTCCTGAGTTCGATCCCAGTAACCACATACAGTGTTGGGCATAGTGACTCACACCCACCAGCAATCAATACCACATACCACAGTGCCAGGCGTGGTGGCTCACACCTGTAATCCCAGCACACGGGAGGCAGAGACAGGAGGATTGCTGAGTTTGAGGCTTGCCTGGGCTACATAGTGAGCTCAGAGCCAGCCCAAACTACAAAGCGAGACCCTGTCTCAAAAAAAAAAAAAAAATGAGGGGAAAAGGGATTTAAATTTCTAAGGGAAATTTTATCTGAGCTTGTGGAGACCTCACCTCTCAGAAGTTTAAACGGCTTGATTGTTAGGGGAAGTAGTCGTTTATTTCTTAGTAGAATTTAAATCTCTTCTGCAGACAAGTTCATAGTTAAAGTCAGATTGCTCATTCTAATTCATATTCCAGAAAGAAGATCCAGATGTTATCTAGAGACTTCCACCCAATCCGACATCCAGCTTTTACTTCACTCACACATCCCCTTTTATCTCAGTGAGAACAAATGCCTGCTCAGTCACCCTCACTGGATGGCATGGTAAAGCGCTCTTTCAAAACAGACTTCAATTTCACAATCATGTCATATACTGATACAAATTGCCAATGTGAAATGTGATCATGATGTGTCTATGCAATGTCCTGATAAAGACAAAATTTTTAAAAAATAGACTCTTCAAAGCAATGGCTGGTCAATTGCTCAAAACAACCAATAAACTTTTTACTCTCATTTTCCACATATATTATATCATCTATTTTTGTTTGTTTCCCAAAATCAAGAACAACAACTTCTTAAGAGCAAGATATTGTGATCGACTGTAAAAGAAGTACATCACAGTGTCTGCTCTTTGGCAAGAAGAGTCTGAGTAAAGCTCAAGGCTCACAGCCCAGAACCATGTCTGTTTCCCTCATCAGTCAACAAAAATCACTGCACACTAAGCATTACACTAGGTCACCATGATTTCTAACCTTGAGATTTTCAAAATATAGTAAGGCAGACAGACCAGCACTTACAAGGATACTTTGAAAGTGACATACTGAAAGAGAAGACATTGTGAACTAAAAGAAAGATGGACTAAATCTATTTGGAATAGTTATGGGATAGAATGAAGAAATAAAGAGTTCTATTTAAATTGATCCCTGAAGGATGATGATAAGATAGTTATCAGAGAGAGAGACAGAGACAGAGAGAGGTTGTAGCACAAGTGACAGCTGAATTCCAAACATTGACTCAGATACGTTTAGCTTGGTCTTCGGTTAATTAAAAATTTCATGTTAAATCAAAATACCTCAAACTCTCTAGTAAGACCACAAAGCAAAGAATCAGACTGAAGCATTGTTTCCAGTGTGGCGTGGAGTAGTGCTCCTTCCAGACTGTTGCCACTAGACAGGAAGCTCTTGCTCTAGCTTTTCTCTCCACTCATTTGCTACCTGTTCAGCTCCATGAGCAGCTGCGAACACAGCTGGCATTGATGCAAGAAGGTGGAATCCCTGCCTGAGTGGGCGTTCTTAGTTCAACATTTCTGTAACTATGTCCTCACAGAACGGGTCATCCACAAGCTGAATCGCATAGCTGATTTGTTTTCCCTTATGATTCTTTTTTAAAACATTGAGGCTAATTATCTCTCACCTGCGGGGAAAAACATGTTATGTAGACAGAAAACATTCAGTTCTGCTGAAACTGGATGACTTTGGACTTGCAGATGTTGACAGAGAAGTCACTTTCCTCAAGAGGAAAGAAATGCATGAAGACGTATAGAGGGGACACCAAGAAAGGAAGCCTGAGACGGCGAGACTTGAGTACCTTGGCCCAATTGGTGAGTCGGCACCTCCCCATAGCAGCGTGGCCCCACAGATTTACCAAGGACAGCTGATACATGGTTTCCAGCTATTGACCACTCAGAGAACAATATAGTGCCCATATGCAGCCCCAAATTATCAGGAAAGCCAATCTCAAAATGGTTTATAGATTGCTTATGGTTTAAATATTACCCCAAAACCCACAAAAAATGTTCAATGAGGTTTCTATCTCCATGAATATGGAATTGTGTATTTAACCTTAATCTCACAAAATAAAATCTTAAATATAATAATTATAAAAGAATTTAATTGGCAAGGATGCAAATATTTAAAATAAAGCATAGTTTTATTAAATGATTAGTATTCCAAATTTCCTATTTTTCTATTAAAAAACAACATGACTTCCTGGAACTTTAATACCTGAGAGTACCGGAGGACTGTGAAACAATAAGACTTTGTGAGCCTCTGTAGTTCTCTACTAGGGAAGTGGTTTGTATAGATCAAACTTGGAGAAATCAAGGAGATTTTTCTCTACATCTTGACATCCCTGGTCAGCAAGAACCCTGGAAAGTTTTTGCCAGCTTGCCTGATGGTCCTTTGCTAATGAGTGCAACTCTACCTGCATTAGAATTGAATTCCAAAGTCTCACCAGCTGGTGAAACAGCTGTGGCCTATAACTCACCTCCTGCCTTCTGGTCCTTGAAGCTGACGAACATAAACTCCCAAGCTCCCCATTCCATTCCAAGTGAAGCCTACAGTAAACCAGGAGTCTCGAAGTAAATCATCAGCTCTACTGCCCTCACCCCCGATGAATTGTGTTCTTCGCGTTTCTTAGTCTGGAGGCTCTTGCCAAGGCAACGGTGGGCTGCCAGGTGTCTGGGCTTGTGCAAGCATCTGCTTAGCTTCCTATTTGACGGGGCATCACTAGGAAGGCTGCATTCCACAGATGTGTTGTCAGAGCCAGAAAAAAAAAACACCTAAAGTCTGCCTTTAAAAGGCAGTTACATGTTATTATTCATTTCCAAAGAAATAACTCCTACATATCTAGTATGGCCCTGGGCACAGAATCTTAACCCCTTCCTTAAAAGGGATAGATACTTGAAAAAAGAAATATGTAATATAAGTGGCCAAGTTAGGTATGAAATTGAATTAGCTCATACTGACTGAGTTTCTCCCATAACCATGGTGCTGAGCCATTGCAAACTTCTGTACATCTCCAGTCTTCACATACATTCTCCATCTGAGCATCACAGCAGCCCACTGTAAGATAGACACACCTGAAAACCAAGATCTATGGGCAGTAACCCCCTCACTCTGTTATGGACTACAGTTTCCCACCTTAAAACAAAGCAAATTATGATGAGAAATATCTGTAAGTCTCTCTGATTTTAATAGTACTAGAAATTCAAGATTGTCTATTTGCAAAGTTAGTACATAATTTTTCCTCTAAAATATATTATTGCCACATTAAAGTATTAAACTAGTAATGTTATCCTTTTATGACCTGCATATACTGTTAATTAAGAAACTAACTCTTAAAAGCTATTAACTAAATGTTCACCTAACTTGACACATAAGTGTTAAATATAAGAATAGATTACACTTTTTTAGAAGAGCTACTGTTTTTGTTAATAGCTGATAAAAGGACATTCTTAATTTTTAAGGTAAAACCTCTTATTTTTATATAAGTAGAAATAAACTATGTAGTATACACGATGAAGAAAATTGGATAGTCAGAGTAAATATAAGAAAAATAATCCTTATATTGTATACATTATAACTGTATATCTAGAAAACACAAAGGAGTATTTTTCAAATCTATTCCATTTAAAAATAACTTTATTGGAAAAAATAACTTTATTGGAAAAACTTCTATGGAAAAATGTGCAAGAATCTATGCTTTAAAGTGTCATGGAGTTAGGAAATGAAATGAAAAATAACTCATTCATTATAGTAGTAAATATCAGAAAGCACCAATGAATTTAACAACAAAAATATAGAACCTATGGAAACAAAATTAGAAAGTCTTAAAAGAGAGAAAGAAAAAGAGTCAAGAATGTAGAGGAACATGCTACATTTCTGAGGAAAAGAGAGAAAGGAAATAATAGCTAATAATATGCTGAAGATAATAAAATACACAAAAGCTAATGCATATCAATAGTTTATCACAAGTGTATTAATTTCCCATTTATTTTATTTTTCTTTAATTTTTTTTTTTTTTTGCAGTACTGAAGATCAAACTCAGGCCATTATGCTTGCAGATTGGCATGGTACCATTTGAGCTAAATCTATCTATAGACCATTAGCATGAATTTGAGGGTTAAGTTTGCAACACATGAACTTTTGGGGGACACATTCACCCTATAACACAGACATTAACAATTAGTATGATGATTTAAATATATATTTATCTGAGCTGGTAATTTGATCATTGCTTCTTGTCAGACTTTTGAGCAGCATAGTTTATTAAATGATTTGTGGCTGGCTAGCTTAGAGAAGTTCCAGAATCCTACCCATTTCTGTATCTCAATACACTTTGCTCCCAAATACTTGAACATTTTTTGCCAAAGGAGAAGGAACAACAGGACAAAGCATTACCTGTCACAGGTGACCAAGAGCTGCCCTTGCTCTTTGGCCAGCCCTGCCCTAAGCTTCCACTTCACCAGGACCCCTACGCCTGAGTGTTCCCATCTGGCAAAGGTTGGGGCCCATATTGCCTGTCTCCCTCCTTGCCCTCAGCCACAAGACTATGGTTCACCCCAACTTAGAAGGGCCGCCTATGTGGCCTTGAGTGCCCCGATGAAACTGTAAAAATATAAGTCACTGATCAAAAAAACAGTGACAAACCTGAGAAGCACTTACAGTGCACAGAAAAACATGAAGAGACAAAAGCTATCTAAGAATACGACAGCCAGCTACAAAGAACGAATCGGAGCGATCTAGCTAAGGAAGGGAGAAACCAGTACCAAGTGAATAGGGGGAAAATTAAACACGAATATAAAGTGGTATCTCAGATTCAGAGGGCTCTCCATGATCCAGGAAATTTACCAGAAGGAGATTCATGATCACATAGATGGAGCAAATGATTACATTTTAAAGTAAATGATCTTCAGGTATCCAACCTACCTGCTGGTCTTGACTGCTCTTCCTTTAAAATACGGCCGATGAGATATCTACCGATGAGTTGTCTC